>JAYKKT010000052.1:5007500-5200000 GCA_036023115.1 Brasenia schreberi
GAGAGAGAGAGAGAGATTGACCTCGTAAGTTTATTTGACTACTCATGATATATTGGATGAAGGGCATCTGCCCACAAAGGGACATTCATAAAATAATATCTAGATTCTGTAAGAATGCATAACACAAACAGAGTGGATAATGCATAATCCACATTCACATAATTATATAGATATATGGAGAGAGAGAAAGAGAGATGGACCTCGTAAGTTTATTTGACTATTCATGATATATTGGATGAAGGGCATCTGCCCACAAAAGGAGCATTCATAAAATAATATTTAGATTCTGTAAGAATGCATAATGCATAATCCACAGTCACATAATTATATAGATATATGGGGAGAGAGAGAGAGAGAGATGGACCTCGCAAGTTTATATAACAATTCATGGTATATTGGATGAAGAGCATCTGCCCACAAAAGGGACTTACATAAAATAATATCTGGACTCCCCATCATCATACTGTAAGCGTGCATAATGCATACTGCATAACACAAACAGATTGCATAATGCATCATACACGCAGTCGCATAAATATATAGATATATGGAGAGAGAGGCGTCCAACTTTATTATATATTCTTATAAGGGTAGAGATAGGCGTCTCTAAACTTTGTGCCAGGAGAAACTGTGTGGACTCAATCACCTTCTGTGGTTGATCCTGGTCTATGTCAAGATGATGCTTCAACTTGCTGCGATGCGTCCGCAAACATAATCAGTGGATGCTTCAACCTTGTCTCATGACTGCCCCCAACAATATTTAAGACATTTGATTTAATTTCTTCCAATCATAAAAGGGTATTTGTTTACTCAAAATGTGTGCGCAGTGCATTGTTGAACTTTATAAATTGAACTAAAAACCAGTGGACACAAAATAGACACGAAACACATTGAATCATTTCCTTATGATAGTTCTCGCTTCACTGTCAGCAAGGGACCACCCCTTTGATTCTTCTCTTTTCATGTTTTTGAAAGGTGGACCATGGTGAAGTTAGGACCACTGAATGTAGTGACGAATGATAAGAGAGGGGTCTAGCAGGCTAACAGGCAGGGCTCTGAGGAGCTCACATGGCTGGTTTTGTGTTTGGCAGACCCTCGTACACCACCTTAGCTTCATCAGCCAATGTACTATGAATATATATTGCGGGCACCAACTTGCAGATGAATATGATATCGTGCAGCAGGGAAGGATATCATCTGTCTCATCTCTCAACAATTATTGAGCTCTCCACCATGATTGTGTGACCTCTCTTGCGCCAATAATGTTGCCTGAAAATATTTTCGTATCGTCTTGAGTTTGTCTTTGGAACAACTATGAATATATATTTCAGAGAAAAAGGGACGCAGCCAGTGACTAATGATGATTCTTCCCAGCTCCATAGACAAGAAAATATAGATTTTTTTATTAAGAAAGAAAGAATATTTACCCTTATCACTTTATTCAAAATAAAGGAACATGATCAGTACATGGTTTTCCAAAACTCGAAACTGAAACCGAAACCAAGCCTTAACTCGCATTAAGTGTGACATATTAACACGCCAATGTGACCATTGAACAGTGACGGATTTACATAGAGGGGTGGAGGAGATTGGGGGGACTGTTGAAATTTTGATATTTCATTGTAAAAGCTACATTTTACAATGAATACATGATTGAGATTCGTGCTCCACCCCCCTAACATTGAAAGACATACTTCGCCCTCCCTAACTGCTTTCTAGATCCGCTACTGCCATTGAATATCATAAAAACACACTCATCATCCAAAAACCAAAACCAAACCTTATCTCACATTAAGTGTGCACGTTAATGCACTAGTGTGACCGTTAAAAATATCATTAAAACCCACTCATTATCCCAAAAACAAACATTAAATTCCTACAAATAAAAAGGTTACATATTTCATCCGCTCTCACGTGCTTAGATGACAAAAAAACTAGGAAATTTTCCAATCAACCATGTGCCCATGTCCTTCAATTTTGGGCAGTGGCTAACAACGTCAAAAGGTTCCAAAATAGCCTTCAATTCAAGCCAACATAGTCACTATCAGCCTGCAGCATCGTAGTTTCCCTGTGGTTTGTAACAGGGACAAATGAATTAGAAGAAACAGCATCAGCATTAGAAGCCATTGGATTCCAACGAATACTTGATGAGGTCGGGAACCTCAAGGCCCTGCAACTGCATTTGCTTATACATCCACAGCCAGTTCTCAGGTTGCACCTCACCACCAAGAGCTCGGATCACTGAACCGCCACTGCAAGCTCCTGCTTTGCAGCATTCCTCAAGAGAAAGTCCCTTAATCATGCCATACAAGAATCCACTCGCAAAGAGATCCCCTGCTCCAGTGGCATCAATTGCTTGTGCTTCCCCTATTGCCCCAACTCGAACAACCTGATATATAGCAAAGACGATCAAGTTCAAGAGATGGCAGATATTATATAAAATTTCCATTTTATAAAAGAAACTTTTTCATTTCACGTCAACAAGCTATCGCCATTTTCAACGGAGATTTCTATGAAATAGATAAATTTATTATCTCAAATGTGATATCCTGACAAAAAATTGTACTAACAAAACTGTCGACATGATTATGTCCAAAAGAATTGAGCTGGGGGCTTCAGATAATTCCTACTGCAAGACAATGTTTCAAAAAATGAGTTTAGTCCTTCCAAGATAACTTCTTGGATTTGATTAACAAGTATGCAAGTTATGTCCAGATCATGAAAAGCATGTAGGTCTATAACAAGTGTAAAGTTAATGATACTGACTTCCTTGCCATGCTTAGCTATGCATCCTTTAGGGCCTAGTGTAACCACTGCCCACTGGCAGTTTGCAGACAAAAAATTCACAGCAGCTTCCGCATCGTCTGTATGTGCCTGACCCCTAAAAAATCCAGGAAAAAAAATAAGATGCTTGAGATAACATCTACTTTAAGTAAATATCGTCAATTATTCTATCCAACGGCATTGCCTTATATACAGCAAATAACTGAATCATGTTAAATGACAATACCTCATTAATTCTCTGGCCTCGTCCTCATTGGCAAAACATAGGTCAATCAATCTTTTCTCTAACAAATGTATAAGTTGCGACCTACAGTCCCGAACCATCTGTTCATTAACAATAAGTTGAGCAGGTTATATTTCACCTTTGACAAGTTAGAGCGACTCTTTATACTTTTATCACTAGACTCAGATGTAAGGAAGGTTTTCTATGATCCACCTCAAAACTTGCCAAGTCCATGGAGACAAGCACCCCTTCTTGTTTTGCAATTCTAACAGCTGCATGTATCACTTCTAGGTTGAAAATTCCATATCTCAACACCAACCACTGCATGCATCAACGTAAATATGGTTATTCAAACATGGAGCAGATTGATAAAGCAATTCTAGAATAGATAATTTCAAGTCAACACCATTTCTGCTCAAAATTAATCACTATTTAGAGTATCCTGAACTTTTGATACCCGGTTGATAGGTTTCAAGATGGAACCAATTTTAAGAAGCATCTCAGAGGGTATTGGAACTTTTTATATAAAAAAAGAACACGAATGTGACACATACGGAACAATCTAACAACTAGGTTTTTAAAAAATATATATTCTTTCTCCAGATACTTTTAACAGCAAAAGTATCTTTATCAAATATTTGCAGGAGCAAAAGTCATGTCTTTATCTGCTAAACTTTCACGATGAGAGAAGTAACATGTAGAAAAAGAGCAAGTAAAGTAGTAAACTACCTTGGAACCCCTCAAATCTTCTCTCATCAATTCTTTAGCCTGGACAACAAAACTGAGATCAGTAGGAAGATAAATGCATAAAAACTACTATTCTGAACTACTAATGCAGATACCGAAGTATTGGGGATGAACCTGAAATTTGACTGCATGTGAAAGACATGGCCTCATGGTACGGTTGCCTAATGCATCCACAAGACATATGCACTGAAATAAATGACTTAGTCCCTTATTACACCAAGAATCAGGATCTTTGAGGTGAAACACTAACAAAAAGCATCGTAAAGCAAGTCAACTAAAATTTACTACACCTGACCAGTTGGCCCTTTTTTTGTCCTCAATCTTGATACCTTAACTCCATGAGAATGCATGTTAGAAACAAAAAGTTTTCCCTGTTCATCATCACCACATGCCCCAATAATTGCACATGAAACCCCAAATCCAGAAGACAAGCCTCGAATGGTATTGGCTACACTGCCCCCTGCTATGGTTCTTATAGAAGAAATATCTTCAGGCAATGAAAGAATATGGGTATTTACTTCAGTTAGAATATGTTCCAGTTCATCAATCTGCACCTGTTTATTAATGCGAGAAAATCTAGTTAAACTTCGTGATGAAACAACAAAATAGAGAGAAGTGGCAATGCAAACCATTCTTTGGACATAAAAGGTTTTATCAGAAACTTCTCGTAGTTGAGTAAATTACTGCAATTGATTAGGCAGAAATCGGTTTATAAAGTTAACAACTAGAGTTTTTTATTTTCTCATAAACTAGAGCAGCTTCCAGGAAAGAAGGGATAAATTTAAGCTAATACCAAGAAAAAAGACTTTAGATTATACCTTCCGTAATCCCTTCAAATCAACTAAAATAATCAAGAAAATAAAAGCCAATAGTTGTGACCATGTTCTCAAGATTTATAAAACAAGCAAAGAAACAAAGAAAGGTTACTCCATGCATTTGAAAGTCAATCTGCATGTGGATGAGCATAAAAGATTATAAAATCCTTGAACAAGTAACAAAAAAATATTCAAGCTTTTATGCCATGCAAATCACAGAAGGCATAAAGAAAGTCTAGCTGCGAACTAGGCTCTATGAACTTGAAACTGGAGCTACCAATTCCTGAATTCAGCAGGCACCAACCTTTAAGAATCGATAGTTACCATAATCACTTCTGTTGAGACCTTTTCATGAACTACTAGCCAAAGTCGGTCATAGTTTGACCAGATTTAAGGTTTAGACCCAAATCGTTAACTCCATTGCTGGCCACCAATTCCCAAGCGGGCCCTCAGTGAAGGCCAATGTACTGCTAACAAGAACAACAGAAAAAGTTTCTGGTAAAGAAAAATGCATGCAAAAGAATCTCCCAACAACAAAGGCTGGCCCAGCATTGTCACATTCACCCTTCATAGATGAGGATTAAGAGACACCCTTTATATCCAGTCATCCCAAAAATGTAGAAATACCAACTTGTGACTATTTTAGGATAATGGATGAGTTGAGCACACCCAAGACACAACAGCAAAAGGGGATGCTTCAGTGTGTTGATAAAAAAGCAATAATAACAATCCAATTGCTAAAATAAAAAAATAGTTGGAGAGTGGAGATGCCTCTTGAAAACTTAAAAGTGAGTATCATTGACTTAGGCCACTCAAAATTCATAAGAAACTAAACATGAGAAAGACAACAAGAAAAAAGAAGTGCAGAATGCTCGTAAAGGCATTAGAGTTTGAGAAGTCTAAAACATACTCCGGACCAAAGCAGGATAAAAACTCAATTATACTGAAATTCAGTAACTTTAAATGCAACTCCACCAGATACGGTGGGTTCCTTCAACCACAACAAATAGTATAACTCCATTTGCACAGGTATAATATTATGAACCCACTGAGTCGGTATCATTTGATACTTCCACAGAATTTCCCATCAATACACAGACTAAATTTCACATTGGGACATAATCAAACAACAAACAAGCAATACCAGACATCACTCTGGAAACGAACTAAAACTTGTCACCACCACCAAATTCAATCTTCCATAACAACAATACGAATCAAAAACACCAACTTTCTTGAGAAACGGATTCAAAACAAAGCCGCATAAAAAACCAACAACAACATCTCTTCTTTTCTCCTTGTGTTGAATATTCAAACCAGAAAACAGCGTCGATCAAGGTACACTATACAACAAAAGAACGAACCACGCATAAGGAGAACAGAAACCAACAAGGGATTGAACCAAAGATGGTGAATTGAGAGGGTGGTATCCGTTCGTTTACCGCTTGAGAGCCTCCTCTGTCTCCCGGGATAGAATCTAAGAGATCCCAGTCAACCCTGGCAACATGGTCGAGGAGAGCCGCAGGCTGGAGACCTACTATGAGTGGACGAATCTGGAGTTCCTTCTTGGGGAGGAGGGGGCTGGGGAGTTCCTCAACGCCCATCGATGCCCCACCCTCTCAAACTCCCTTCTCTCAGCCACCCTCCTGCAGGGTCTGCACAAACGGCAGACTACCTTTGGAGAGAGAGAGAGAGAGAGTCACAACTTTCGAGGGAAGGTACGAAACTACGAATCCAGACCCCGTCTCAAAAAAGGAAGGACGTAACAAAAATGCTACCACAGAATGATTTACTCCGCAGGAATCAATTATCATTTGCTTTTGAGAGGGTCGTTTGATTCCAGCTACGCTAACTTCAACAAGAACGCCACCACAGATTTATTTTATTTGAGGCGCTTAAAAAATTACATTGTGACAATGGGAGGTGAAGACTTAGAGCCGAGTAGACGATGCTAAACGAGCCGAACTGGGGCGGTTTGTGGCTCGAATGGGTCTACTCGTGGCTCAGCCTGGATAAGACAAGCTGAGCCTAAGACAAGTCAGTTCTTTAAACATTGAAACAGTGACAGGTCTACATTGAGGTGAAGTGAGAGGAGCCTCCATTATCACTCAAATCTATGTCTACTATACATAGTTCGCTCTACCTTCAATAGTCAAATAAGCTATTTAGGCCAACCTTCCAAAAATTCTTGATTCACCACAGTTCTGAGCAATGACAAATCTAGAAAATAGTATTAGGGAAGAGTGAATTATTTATTTCATTGTGTTAGGAGGGATTAAGCATGTATCTCAAGCTTGTATTCAACCGTAAAACGTATCTTTTACATTTAAATCACAAGATTCCGGAGGGAGGCTGTCTCTTCAGCCTTTTATGTAGATCCACCACTAGTTTGGAAAAGGTTTGTCTAATGTTACTAAAACTTGGTTGGTTGAACTGGTTCGACATTTGTTTCTCTTAAGCAAGATCTCAAGTTCAAATCTTATGAATTGAGAAAATCAATACTTGGAGCAGTCTGGGCTCGAAGCGAATTAGTCAGCATCCTTGTTAGGATGCCTATAGTTTAGACAACAAAAGAAAGAAGCTTTCGTGTAATGCTTTCGTTGAAAATTTAAATTCATACTCATTTAATTTAAGATTATTTTTTTCATGGAAACAAAAAAATCATGTAGCCGGCTCCATTAGTATGAGAAAAAACTTGATTGTTGTTTTGAATGTGGTGTCTTCCGTATTCCTATGATCAGTCTTAGATCTGAGCTGGACAGTAAGACGCTTATCTCATTTACCGGGTCTACTCGAATGAATCAGATAAGAACCATGAAAAAAAATGAGTCGGATTCTGACTCGATTGCAATCCTGAACTCCAATCTGATTACTTCAAACTGAAAGAAAAACTGCAACTGACTGGGGCTTGTGAGCCAAGTTCTTGGTGAGTCTTGGGTTGCTCAGCAGTTCCAGCTTGCTCTGTATGTGTGCACAAGCGTGTCTCTGCATGCCTAGAGAGTTTAACAGAGCTAATCAAATATGTTCAAGCTTTACCAGGCATCTTGTTCACCGCATATATAACTAAGTTAAAAGTTGAAGTTTGGTTTTTTATCTCTACATATGAAATCTTCAATGTTTCATCACTGGAAATTGTTCAATGCAATATTTTGCGCCCAAAAGCAAATCGAAGTTGGTATGGATATTTGATTTCATACAACACACGGCCAATTAGCTAGATGGATATGGATTGGGTTTAGTGGATTGAGTCATTGAGCCTAGGTCTTGAGTGTCTAATCTTAGAGCTCTATGTTAAGTTCAACCATCCAAACAAGAAAGGAAAACCAAAACTTCTCCAGCATTAAGTGGGTTGAGCTACTACATGTTTCTTAGTCCTCTTGTGCTTTATCTTGCATTACTTTATGAAAAAGTAAGACCATGGTTTATCATTTTATTCTTATAGTTTTGATCAGGCCTTTCTCCCACTCTTTTAAAGTGTTAATCATTTGATTTCTTATACCTTTTCACAGTTGTACGTAGTTGTCTTTCCAAATATCCAAACTACTTTAAGTGTGTCTCACTTATTTTATCTCGTACAAGTAATGTACCATTTTTTCTATAAAATTGTTACGAAGAGCGTCCTCCTTTCTATGGTTGTGTTCATAATAGCATTCCGATATGGTTTCAGCCACGAAACCTGAATCTGCATCCGAAAATCATTCCGATATAGTTTCAGATACCAAACCTGACTAATCAAATAAAGAAAAAAAATATCAAACTGGATACCAGATATTTCAGATCCATATCTGAAAGGATCAGGTTCAAAGGACCTTGGTAAAAAATCTACATCAACAAAACTTAAGGCCTGAGGCCCTAGTTTTTTTATTGGATGAATCTGAACCATCCATTTTCATGCTACGGATGCCATTGATCTAAAAATTGTGCAGCGACAAGGTCACTTTCCTTTGCAAATATACATCATTCACTTTGTAGTACATAATGTAGCGAGTTTATATCAAGGGTTCCTTCATATCTTAGTTCCCATTACGAAGAATACAATATTTAAGTTGGGAAGCTTCATCGAAACAGAAGCAACGTACTCATTGGCCAACACTTTAAAAGGGTTAGAGGAAGAAATTATTTAGTAATAAAGACATTGCAAGAACTCTCCATCAATAAAAGGTAACTTGGTTGACTCAACTTGAATTGCGACTTGCCATATTAAGAGATAACTTTAATGAGTTTGAAGTTTGAACATACTATTAAATTGAAAAGTAAATATTATAAAGCCGAGATAAGTAAGATAAACAATATTATGGTGATGAATGTTTGACAAATCGACTGCATCACACAAAAGATTCCAAACGAAGTTGAGGATTTGGATTTTGCATAAACATATACAGCGGATGGATATCTGAAATATCATGCACAGATTGGACACGAATCCAAATATCTTGCACAGATTGCATAAATTAGGACAAATTCTCGGAAAGTGAAAGCAATTAACCGAAACCAATCAGGACCAAACTCAAAATCATATACACCAAATTCATGATTGGTGTTAATGTTTTCTTGGCTATGTAATGTTCTTATGACAGAACAGGACTCACTGTCATATAATGACGACATTGTTTGTATATTTAAACCAAGCTAAACCTAAAATTAAATGCAAAAGCATTTTTCAAAATTCTAAAATTAAGTCAAGTTCATTCATTTGTATCATTATGCATATATGGATCCATGCGTCACCTATAATGCAAACTGATTCACAAAGTACATGAGTTTTGGGCACTGTGGCCTGTGGGGATCGAATGTCAAGTTCATTCATTTGTATCATTTTCACCTATGAAAGTAGTTATGATGAGATGCATCTGTAATTGGCAAAGAAGGTCAAGACTCGAGGGTGATCCTTCTTAGAACCTGAAGAGGATGAGTGATATTTGGATCAAACCATACACAAGTCTGTAGGGCAAGTTTGATCGAGCAGATTTACTGCATGGATCTTTATACTTCAAATTCTTAAAGCAAATTAGACCTTCTCAGCAGGTTCGTACCCTACAGATCGAACTGATGCACCTTCTCAGCTCAACAGCAAAACCATATTCTGACTTTTCGCAGACCAAGAATTCATAAAGCAAATTGCAGTTTAAATTCTTTAGCCAAGCTAGCGAGAGCACGGTGATTGTGGGAAGACAACTACCAGAGTCGCTTCAATTTTCCCATATACATAGTGCAAAGTATGTTCCAGAGTTACAGACAATGCAGTCCCTAGGATCCATCTAACCCAAGCTTGCCTTTGGAAGAAAAACTCTTAAGCTTAAAAAAGAAAGTCTGACGCAGCTGAATTCAATAAGGAGCAGCTCAACATTTTGCAGCTTGTCTGCATAAAAAGGTCTGCAACTGACAAGCCTAGTTCATCAATCCAGATTTTCAGATACAAATAGCATCAAATTTTAGGTGGATCAACGCTTGCCCCACAGTGCAAATAAACCAAACCAGAAAATCTGAAATAGGTATTGAATTTCTTGAATTCCTCAACAAAGCCATTGCTCCACCCTCCCCAAAGAGCAATGCACTTCATAAGGTCATCATGTTGACCAATTCGGATGCAAAAAGATTCAGCTAAATATCTCCCCAGAATTTATTAGAGAATTAATTCGCCAAATTTGTAAAGATGAATGCTATACCATTCTGCAATCCAGCAGCTTGACCACCCTGTCTGAAAAAGGTCAATGAGCAGTGTTACCCGAGTTATCAGGCAAAACATTATCTATCCTCGTCTCGCTGTTTGCCTCAGCACCCTTTCAAATGGAGTCCAAACTGTGTTTGGAGTACAGCGCATAAAATTGGTTCCACGTCGTGTGATTTACATAGAAAAGTACTCTAATAATTTTTTTTTTTATAGATTTTCCAAACAAGCTACAAACAGGTCTGCATATCCACCCACTCAGATCAAATAGGCTCGTGGATTGATATTTTTTTATGTAAATATTAAGTTCTCTAGTTGAGCATATATATAAATTTACATGCATATGTTGTAAGAAAAACTGACGAACCAAATCTTTTAGTGGTTCTAGAAAGCCTCAAATGTATCAAAGAGTTCTTCATTTATGAATATTGAACAGGAAAGCTACCTTGGGTCTAAATGAGCAAGAATCATTTTTTGATGAAAAATATCGACTCATGAAAACTTTTAAGCTTAATAAGTAGCCTTATGCGATTGTGTGCACTGTGATTTGAGGCCCCTGCCAAGTGAGCTAACGCGGTGAGTGCAATATGTTTAAGCTTTAGTCCCTCCGGTTTTTAGGAACTTGGCGGTAGACGTCATGTTCCGGAACCGATGGAGATTTGGGAACCTGCGCTTTCAAATTCTTGGCTATGGTTCTAGAACCGTTAGTTTTAAATGGGTTTCAGTTTGAATTTAGAACTATTTGAAATCGGTAATTTTATTAAAAAATTAAATTTATAAAAGAGTAAAAAATATCAAAACCTACATATTAAAACCGTCAGTTTTAGTTTGGATCCCGCTTCAATTTTATAAAAAATGAAACCAAAACCGAATCGGATGAATCTCGGTTTGAGACCGATTTCACCGGTTTTGAGTTCAACCTTGTCTTGGACGGTTCGGTTTCTGTTGAAACCGTCGGATCGGTTAGGAACCGGCCATGTCTACTCAGTGGGACTGAGAGTAGCCGACGCAAACGTTTCCCACCCTCGGTGAAGATCCGATAGTGTCTCCGTTTCTGCGTCTGCCACCCCCAAGTCTCCATTTTCGCCGCTACCCTTTTCGCTTCTCCATCTGTCTTCCCATGAAATCCCTCTTCTTTAGAAACCCGCGAGCCCGCCTCCTCTTCCTCCAAAACCCTCCTAAAACCCCTTCTCCTTCTCCCCTTCACAGACCAATCTCTTCTTTTTCCACCTTCGTCTTTCCCCATGGCCTCTCTGAATCATCTCCGTCTTCCATCCAACGGACACCGAACAGCCCCTTGTTTGCTTTTTCACCTGCTTGGTGGATATTCACACGAAGGGCCCACTCTCTGTACGTTCTGCAACGCGAGGAAGGCGCGGACGAAGAGGTAAACGCGTTGGGGGAAGAAGAGAACGCTGCCATGAACGAATTTCTCTCTCGATTCGTTTTCGTGATGCGTGAAAAGGTCTCGGTGGTGTACCCTCTTTGCAATAAGGACACCATCAACGGGATGCTGATGCTCATCGTTCAGAAGGTCGTCGCCGAGCTCGAGCGCCTGTCCGTTGACCGCATGGTCGCCGACCCGTCGGCGTTGGCGACACCCAGAGTCGAGGACCACGATGAATTGAGCCATGATTTGTGGGAGACGGTTTGGGAGGTGAGTAATGTGGTTTTGGGGGATATGAGGAAGGAGAGGAAGAGGGAGGAGATGAAGAAGTGCTTGCAATCGGAGGACGTTAAGGAGATGTGCCGGTTCGCGAGGGAGGTGGGTGTCAGGGGGGACATTCTCAGAGAGATGAGACTCAAATGGGCAGAAGAGAAATTCTCTGAACGCGAGTCATACCGGAGTTTGCAGCGACTAAAAGCCGAATCTGAGGCCGAAGACGTGCCTTTAATCGAATTAAGTGAGAATTTTGATGGTGATGAACGTGATTCTGGTTCAATTGAATTGCCGCAGAGGCATGGGAAGATCAAGTACAAAATATATGGATTGGATATGTCGGAGCCCGAATGGGGGGAGGTTGCAGACAGGCTTCATGATGCAGAGAAGGTGATAATTCCCGAGGAACCCAAGTTGATAAACGGAAAATGTAAGTTAGTGATGCATAGAATTCTGTCTTTAACTGAGAAAGATGATCCTTCGGCGTTGATCGCGGAATGGAAGGAACTTCTGGAGCCGAGGAAGGTAGATTGGTTGGCTTTACTGGAAAAGTTGAAGGAGAATAACCCAGCGCTCTACTTCAAGGTCAGTGGTTATGGTTTATCTTCATTAGTATTTAAGCTTTTAGAAACTATCCTTTCCGTGATTACTCTTTTCTTATCTTTCATAGTAGGTTCGACTTTGTAACAAAGAATTTGGAAGAACATATGCTCAATCAAGTTTGTTTATTATGTTATAGAAAGGTTATCGAGTCAACCATGCATTTCTTACGACAATCATGAATATCGAAATGCTTAAATGACTAAAAAGACCTAAATTTTCATAGAAGTTCAGAATCCATCATTCTGTTGACAAGATTAACAATAAACAAGGCGCCTAGTATCCATGTTATAGTCTTACGTTTTGTTCTTTTCATACATATGTACTTTCTAAAATCTAGCTTTCCTTGATTTTATATGGACCTAGTTTTTCCTGGTCTCCTTTATGCTTTTTCTTTTAAATGTATATCTGGTTATCAAAAATGAACTCGTCAATAGGATTTGTAATTGCAATTCTGACATGGCAGCATCCCAAGTGCAAAGTATATGATAGCGAGGCAGTCATTATGGATGAATTTCCTCCAAATCTTAGTAGTATTAGTAGTCTTTTGGTGTATCTTCAGACGAAATTGGTTGTACTTGTATTGACTCGGTATCAGCCTTTGGGTTTTCCTTTGAACATGAAGAGAACTGTATTGACTTGTCTGATGTGAGAATGCTCTGAAGTTGTTATATGGTTTGGAAATACTTGTATTCTCTTTTATATGCGGAACGGTATTGTTCATTCGCGTAAACAAGGGATACATGGTTGATATTTGTGAAGCTTACTATTACTCCTCATGTTCCAACACCTTCTTCGAGGATAGATACTCGTTCAACAAAAGCAAGTGCCATCACTCTAAGATCTTTATTGAATTTGCTGACTAATAGATATCAGATTGCCTACTCTGAAAGACTTCACCCCTGTAATTTTGTTTGCTCATAGTAACAGTATATGCATCTTTTTCCCTTTATGTGTTCATGATACAATCAAACACAATAACTAATATCAGTTTGGGATTCTTGTATAAGCAGATTTGACAAAATATTAAGTTGTTCCTAATCATGTTTTGGATTTCCTAGGATATTTTGATTATTCTTGTTATACCTGGTTCTACATGACAATGTGAGACAGCCTAACCAGCAAGTTCATGTATAACCGAATGGAACAGACTGTTCCTTGTTTATTCATAAGCACTTCCATACTGAACAAGTATTATGTACTTATTTCAAACATATCCATTCTGAACCAGTTATAGCTTTCAGAGATGGACTGAAGTCACTTAACCCTACTGCCACTGGTGCTTTTAGAAAGAAGGTGTTCCCTCCATTGGCTTCTCTCTAAACTAAAGCGTGTGCAGCATGAAATTTTTCATGACTTCATATATAGTTTCTCTTTATATATTTACTAGTCACCCTCTTAGTAGATAATAGTTTCAAGTTCAACCTATGTCACTTCACCCATAAAGTTCCTCTTTGGTTGTTAGAAGTTTCATTGTGCCACTTTATCTTCGATACTGGTGAAATGGTGTCTTACTCTTACATGCACACGTAACATACATATATGTATATGCATACATGGGAACATATATATATGTATGTATATATATAAATTCATAACAAATGTAAAGAAAATGTGTATTAAACCAATGTAATTATGAAGCATCAGAAGGATGGAATTTCAGCATATTATTGATGGTTTTAGCCTTGGTTAGTGGAAGGTTGATGTTAATGGTAACCATTGGTGAACTAGCCCCACCATGTGACTGTCACTCCCAAGTCCCAAGGAGTAAATTAGTGCCAGGCTGTCCTCAAAAGACAATGTGCACAATACCTGCACGTGGTAAGAAGTGAGCAAGGTTGTATTTGCTAAAGTTGCATTTAGGGGCTTCCCTCAGTGTGGAATACACAAGCAAGCATCAGAGGCTTCTCTGAAAATGATGCCGGTTGCAGTGAAAGGCATAGACCGGTTTTTCTGTTTCCTTTATGAACTTGTAGATTTCAAAATTGCTTACTTAAATTTGTTGACCAGAAGAAAAAGGACTTCTCAAATTACTTCATTTTATGTCTGATTGCCTGATTTCTGCCTATCAACAAAGAACGATCATAGAGCCATTACCAAGGTCAAGGCATTTTATCTAGAAATTTATGTCCTATGATGGGCTTATATTTTGTAAAAGTTTTCAAGATAAAACCTATTCTAAAATCAAAGGCTCTGTTAGACGGCTCCATAATGTGACATGTTTCTTTGTCATTAGGTTACTCAAGTGGGCTTAGTTGCTTTTATGTAGTTGCTATACATCATAAGGAATGTAATATAATGAAAGTCAAAAAGGTTAGAAATCATGTCTTCAATATTTTTCCCTTAATGCATTGTTGGGTTTAGGCAGACCACTACCAGATATGTTGTATGTACTGTCCTGATATCGAGCTGTGACCTTCAACTTGGACGTTCTGTCTCTACCAGGAGAGCCATGGCTTCTTGTGCACAGTTCTTCATTGCCTGCTGCGGTGACCTTTTTGATCTTATTTAGTTGAAAATGTAAAGCCGGAATTCCAGCCCTTGAGGTTCAAGCTTTCTTTGATGGCTCACCTTGAAAGTTTTAGTGCATGCATATGTTTGATCATGCTTGCATCTGGAGATGCAATAATACTATGTTGAACCAAATGTGATGATCATCTTAGATAAAAGCACTAAGGAGAAGCTTTGGTAAGTGTGGAGAGAGAGAAGTCAGTCCCTCTTAACGTTTTAGCTGTCTTATATATCCTTCATATAACCTACACATTTTTCAGCCAAATGATTGCCTGAATCACATGTGAGGACAATGTGGTCTTGGTGGTGATTTTGAGGCAATAAAAACCGGCCTTCTTGATCTGCAAAGAAACTGACTTGGCTTTCAAATTTGGAGTTATATCTTCTTTTTAAGTTTCTGCTTTTCCATCTTTTAAGGTATATTTTCTCTGTATGATCTACTCATAGTTATGGCTTTTAAGCTTCAGAGAGAGAGAGAGAGAGAGGTGGGGGGGGACTATTTTGGGGTGATCCCACTTTTTTCGGTGTAGTGGCAATTTTATGATTGTAAATGCTCGTAAGTTGCATTTTTTCACCTTCGATTAATTCCTTTTTGATGTTTGAATCCATCACAGATGGCTGAACTGATATTGGATGAACAATCTTTCAGTGCTGATATTCGAGACTACTCAAAGCTAATAGATGGCCATGACCGGTTAGAAGATGCTGAAAGAATTCTCGAGAAAATGGTCGCAAAAGGAATTACTCCTGACATTCTAATACACACACTATTAGTTCACATATATAGCAAAGCAGGCAATCTTGAACGTACAAAAGCAGCATTCGAGAACATTAGAAGCCATGGTTTCCATCCCGATGCAAAGGCTTACAACTCCATGATCATGGCTTATGTAAATGCTGGCGAACCAAATGGGGAGAAGCACTCATGAGGGAAATGGAGGCAAGGGATATAAAGCCAGCAAAGGAGATTTACATGGCTCTGCTCAGGGCCTTTGCTTAGCGTGGTCACTATGATGGGGCTCAGAGAATAGTTAACACGATGCAGTTTGCTGGTTTTCAACCTGATCCCGAATCGTGCACATTACTTGTCGAGGCGTATGGGCAGGCAGGAGACCCTGATCAGGCGAGAAACAACTTTGATTTCATGCTCAACACCGGGCATAAGCTGGATGACCGGAGCGTTGCCAGCATGATCTCAGCCTATGAAGGAAAGAACTTGCTAGACAAAGCAGTCAGGCTGCTTTTGGATCTTGAGAAGGATGGGTTCGAAGCCGGCGTTGCTACGTACACAGTCTTGGTCGATTGGTTCGGCAAGCTGCAGCTGATTGATGAAGCCGAGCAGATCTTGAACAAGATTGCTGAGAAGGGAAAGGCTCCTTTCAAGATTAACATAAGCCTGTGCGACATGTATGCGAGGGCAGGGATCAAGAATAAGGCACTTGAAGCGCTGGGTATTTTGGAGGGGAAGAAGGAAGAGTTGGGTGTGAGAGAGTTTGAGAGGCTCATTCATGGCCTCCTAGCTGGCGGCCTCGCAGACGAGGCGGAGAGGATCCATGAAGCCATGAAGGCACAAGGTCACCCATCCTCGGAGTCGATCAGAGTGGACTCATGGCTGGTCAGGTTATGACTCGTCAAGGACAAACGTTAACTTTCTCCAGATATAGATAGGAAAAAGAATCCAAACAATGTAGGTGCATTTGGATTAAAGTGAGTTTGAGTGGAAGGGCATTGTGACACTCTTTAACTCAAATGCTCAAATTCTTGTGCACGGATTTCATTTTAACTATGATGGTTTGAGTTTTGAACTTGTTTGCTTTTAATGAAAGTCAGCTCTCTTTCTCTCTCACACACACAGACACGCATGCACACAGTATTGGGTGGAAGGTCATTGTGACACTCTTAACTCAAATGCTCAAATTCTTGTGCACGGATTTCATTTTAACTATGATGGTTTGAGTTTTGAACCTGTTTGCTTTTAATGAAAGTCAGCTCTCTTTCTCTCTCACACACACAGACATTCATGCACACGGTATTGGGTTCAACATTTGAGCTTCTACAAGTCCTTGAGTTCATCTAATAATTGTGTGTAAAGAAAATCATGCTAACCTATTGATGGTCCAAGCTTGAAGTACAATCTTGTATTTTGAGAGAGGAGGGGGAGAGGGGGTGGGGGGGGGATTAAGAGAAACCGGTATAGTAAAATTTAAACCGATTTGCGGTATAGTAAAATTTAACTCTGCTCATTTAAGGGATCACCCTTGCATTATCGGTCTCAAACTCGGATAAAGGAGGAGGGTTGTGTTAGGCTTCTCACAGTTAGCGTAAAAGTTTGTCGAATTTTTATATCATGGATTACACAAATTATTAGCATTGTTTTGGGGGTCCTCGTCTAACAACGCGCTGCAGAGTCTGAATGTAATGATAAGTAAGCAATGATCACTATATTTTCGTCCGGATGTAGTGAATCAATTGAAGAGAGGGTTCTCACATCATAGACGGGTGTGGGTAAAGAAGTTAGTTCCACTACATTGTCGCCCGAATGTAGTAAATAATTTATAGAGAGGGTCTCCGCATTTTCAATATGAACGGATGCGGGGTGTAAGGAAGCTAGTCCTAGATAATAAGATTCGTAATTGTTCTTAAAATATCGGAATATTATCCGGTAAGCTAATCAAGGTGATAAATACTATGATTTGGAGAAAGATTCATATTCTATGTTTACAAGAGACAAAGTGAGTTGCAGAAAAAGCAAAGGAGACAGAGGATACATGTTTTAAATTATGGTACTTAGGTAAGGAAAATGCTCAAAACAGAGTTAGTATTATCATAAATAAAGATTTAAAGGATAGTGTAGTAGACATACAACGATACGGTGACCGAATCATGACATTGAAATTAGTGTTAGGAGTAGAGGTTTTGAATATAGTTTGTGCTTACACACCCCAAGTAGGCCTAGAAGATAGTATAAAGACAACTTTTGGGGAAGAGTTAGATAAGGCCATTCAAAGGATTCCACAAAGAGAGATGATTTGTTTAGGAGACTTAAATGTACATGTCAGTAAAGAGGCATTACGATATCAAGGTATTCATGAAAACTTTGGTTTTGCGGATATAAATGAGGAAGGTAGAGAGATTTTAAATTTTGCTATGGCATTTGATCTCTTTATAGTAAATACAATCTTCAAAAAATGGGATGAACATTTAATTACTTATAAGAGTGGCTTATTACAAACACAAACTGATTAATTTATTTATAGAAAAAAAATAGAGCGTGTTGTAAAGATTGCAAGGTAATTCCAGGAAAAAGTTTAACCACTCAACATCGACTTTTAGTTATGGATTTACAAATTAAAAACTAGACAAAGAAGAAAAGAGTGCATTGAACTATTTAGACTAAATGGTGGAACCTCAAAAGCGAGAAAGAATATATATTTAAACAGAAAGTCCTTGAAGGAGATGCTTGGAATTATGTTGGTACACCTCGTGATATGTGAAATAATATGACTATACATATTAGGAAAGTAGCGAAAGATGTATTAGGTGAATCTAAGGGAGGTGTACCGGCACAAAAAGAAGCTTGGTGGTGGAGTGAAGTAGTGCAAAATAAAATCAAGACAAAGAGGGCATGTTACAAATTACATTATACTAAGAAAACTAGTGAAACTTTAGAGACTTATAAGAAAACAAAGAAGGAAGTGAAAAAAGCGATCAGTGAATCAAAAGGTAAAATTTGGAAGGATTTATATAAAAAACTCAAATCAAAAGAAGTTGAAATAGATATTTTTAGGATAACTAGGGCTAGAGATAAGAAAACTAAAGATCTTAATTTTGTTAGATGCATCAAAGACGAGGATTAAAAAATTCTAGTGGCAAACGATGATATAAGAAATAGATAGAAAAACTATTTTTATAAGCTTTTTAATGAAAATAAAGATGTTAGTATCAATTTAGGAAAGTTAGCCACGTCAGAAAGGTATATAAACCATAATTTCTACCAACATATTCAAAAGAATGAAGTCAAAGAGACTCTTAAACATATGAAGAGTGGTAAATTGGTAGGACGAGACAATATTCCTATAGAAGTTTAGAAAATACTAAGAGAAATAGGAATCACTTGGCTCACAATACTATTTAATGAAATATGGAGAAACCAAAAGATGCCCGAGAATGGAGAGCAAGTACACTTATACCCATATATAAGAACAAGAAAGACATTTAGAATTGTGCGAATTATCAAGGTATCAAGTTAATGAGCCATACTATGAAATGGTGGGAAAGAATTATCGAACGTAAGTTAAGACAAGTATCAAGTACAACAGAAAACCAATTTGGATTCATGCCAGGCAAATCTACTATTGAAGCCATTCACCTTTTGAGACGTCTTATGGAACATTTTAGAGCAAAAAAAAAAGACCTTCACATGATAATTATTGATCTAGAAAAAGCTTATGATAGGGTACCGAGAGAGGTTCTTTAGAGAACTTTAGAAAAAATAGGTATCCCATTGACATATATTAACCTTATAAGAGACATGTATGATGGTGCAAAAACATGTGTGAGGACTCTTGAAGGAACGACAGTCTTCTTTGAAGTTAATATTGGGTTACATCAAGGATAAACTTTAAGTTCATACTTATTTATAATGGTGATGGATGAGTTAACAAAACATATTCAAGATGAAGTTCCTTGGTGTATGTTATTTGCAGATGACATTGTATTAGTGGAGGAGTCTAAGGAAAAAGTTAATAGAAAATTGGAACTATGGAGAGAAGCATTAGAAAGCAAAGGCTTTCGACTTAGTAGAATAAAGACATAATATATTTTATGTAAGTTTGATCATTTGGTTACCTCAGAGAACATAGAAACTAAAATTGGCACACATTGCATCTCAAAAAGAAAAGTTTTAAATACCTAGGGTCAATTTTTCAAAGTGATGGAAGAATTGATGAAAATGTTACGCATAGAATTAATGCTGGTTGGTTAAAATGGAGAAGAGCATCAGGTATTCTTTGTGATAAGAAGATACCATTAAAGTTAAAAGGTAAATATTAAGAGTGAAAGAGGCTCTTAAACATATGAAGGGTGGTAAATCGATAGGACTAGATAATATTCCTATAGAAGTTTGAAAAATACTAGGAGAAATAAGAATCACTTGGCTCACAAGACTATTTAATGAAATATGGAAAAACCAAAAGATGCCCAAAGAATGGAGAGCAAGTACACTTATACCCATATATAAGAACAAGGGATACATTCAAAATTGTGCGAATTATCGAGGTATCAAGTTAATGAGTCATACTATGAAATTATTGGAAAGAATTATCAAACGTAGGTTAAGACAAGTATCAAGTACAATAGAGAACCAATTTAGATTCATGCCAGACAGATCTACTATCTAAGTGATTCACCTTTTGAGACGTCTTATGGAACATTTTAGAGCAAAAAAGAAAGACCTTCACATGATAATTATTGATCTAGAAAAAGCTTATGATAGGGTACCGAGAGAGGTTCTTTGGAGAACTTTAGAAAAAAGAGGTATCCCATTGACATATATTAACCTTATAAGAGACATGTATGATGGTGCAAAAACATGTGTGAGGACTCATGAAGGAACGACAGACTTCTTTGAAGTTAATATTGGGTTACATCAAGGATCAACTTTAAGTTCATACTTATTTATAATGGTGATGGATGAGTTAACAAAACATATTCAAGATGTGTGAGGACTCAATTTTTTAGAGTGATGGAAGAATTGATGGAGATGTTACACATAGAATTAATGCTGGTTGGTTAAAATGGAGAGGAGCATCAAGTATTCTTTGTGATAAGAAGATACCATTAAAATTAAAAGGTAAATATTATAGAGCAGCAATTAGGCCTGCCATGTTTTATGGTTCTGAGTGTTGGGCAATTAATCATCAACATGTACAAAAGATGTCTGTGACAGAAATGAAGATGTTGAGATGGATGAGTGGTCAAAGAAGATCAAAAGAAGAACATGTAAGAAGGTTAGAAAAACTAAATTTGAAAAGTATTAAAAGAGGTAGAGGACGACCACGAAAGTGTTGGAAAGAAACAATAAAGAATGATCTAGCTTATTGGGAGTTAATTGCTAACATGGCACACGATAGGGATCTGTGGAAATAAAGAATCCATGTAGCCGACCCCGTCTAGTATGAGAAAAGGCTTAGTTGTTGTTGTTTTGTTTGTTGAACAATTAGACCTGCCATGTTTTATGGTTCTGAGTGTTGGGCAGTTAACCGATGTCTGTGATAAAAATGAAGATGTTGAGATGGATGAGTGGTTATACAAGGAAAGATCTTATACGTAAGGAGGTTATTAGAAACAAATTAGGAGTGACACCAATAGAAGATAAAATGAGAGAATATCGTTTAAGATGGTTTGGACATATAGAAAGAAGATCAGAAGAAGAACCTTGATAAGAAGAACTTATAAGAATGTATGAAAAACTAAATTTGGAAAATATTAAAAGAGGTAGAGAACGACCACAAAAGTGTTGAAAAGAAACAATAAAGAATGATCTAGCTTATTGTGAGTTAACTTATAGCATGACACGTGATAGGGATATGTGGAAACAAAGAATCCATGTAGCCGATCCTGTCTAGTGTGGGAAAAGGCTTAGTTATTGTTGCGGTATAGTAAAATTTAAACCGATTTGAATCATTGATATGATGTGTGGTTTAAATTTGAATTTTAAAGTAAATAATATATGTGAATAAATTATATTTATAAAAAGTATAGATGTATTTTTTATTTTTTTATTTAAACTTATGTCAAATTTATTTGGTTTTAGTAGCATTTAAGTGTGCTAATTAGTTTCTATCTCTCTCTATGAAAATTGAAGGTTGCAAATTTCCTCTAAATCAATCTTAACGAGATTTAAAGAGAGAAAATTGATATTTAAAACTCAACACTAATGTCATCAGCATTTTTTAGCCGCTTTTGAACTGACACGATATGCATACACTGACCATATAAAAAACCAAAAAAGGTTAAGTATTGGCATTATAAAAGAAATCAAAACGGAATAGCAGTTAGCACACTTGACCTTTTAATTTGGACGGCTGAGATTTGAACATGTCGACTAGATAGCTGGGACTTATTCTCCAGATGATTCATTTCTCAATGAACCGTTTCCACGACTCCACAGATGCCCTCTTCAACCACAAGTCACACGCCTTCTTTTGCTTGCCCGACCCTTTCACTCTTTCTCTCTCTGCGAGATCTTCGGCGTCCCGTTTCGCCGGAACCCGACAATTCATTTGACAGGTGCTCCATTTCCAAGGTTATAGGTTTATGTTCCGTTGATGAGTTGCTGGATCGTTAGAAGTAGAAACCCTAATGACCTTCCTGATCCTTAATTTCTCGCTTCGAATATCCCCTTATTCTTGCTCAGAAACCCTAATATTTCATGTAGGAGCGCCAGATTGTGTTATTCTGAACCATTTTCCAGCGTGGTAATCCTAGCTCTTGCCTCTTCGCTTGGATCTGAGATATCAGCCATGGAAGGATCTTCGGGCGATCCGGTGCCTCGGGTGCCGATCGCTAAGTGGAGGAGCGATTTCTCTAGGGCGTTCCAGTACTATTTGGACAGATCCACGCCACATCCCGCCGGAAGATGGCTTGGGACGCTCGCCGCCGCCGTGATCTACTCGCTCCGCGTGTATTACGTCCAGGGGTTCTACATTGTTTCTTATGGACTCGGGATTTACATTCTGAATCTGTTGATTGGGTTCCTTTCGCCTAAGGAAGATCCCTATCTTGAGGGTGTTGACGGGGCTTCCTTGCCGACACGAGGCTCCGACGAGTTCAAACCCTTCATCCGCCGTCTCCCTGAATTCAAGTTCTGGTATTTTTTTCTTCTTTAACGCGTCTTTGTTGATTTCCTTTTCATTTCGCTAATGTTTTGCTTTGTTGTCCAAATGTGAAAAGTATATAAACTGCGGCATATAAAAAAAATGAAATCAAAAGAGGCTTTATTATATATAGAAGCTCTTACAAGAAAATCTTAGGAGAGATGGAACTGACTTAGGTCACAAGATTATTTACTAAAATATAGAGTTCCGAAGGAACTGAGAGTGAGTACACTTATACCCATAATAACAACGACGATTTTATCTCATATCGAATGAGAATACGGTACCATAAAGGATACACGTATCGTAATAAGCGATTTATGGTATTGTCTCATGCCATATCATAGAAAACAACCCGGATCGTATAAAATTCGAGAATACGATGCTAATTCTTATGGTTATAAAATCAAAGAATCTTAAGTTATAGAAATCACTTCTGCTTCTTCCCAAACCCTTTTTCAGGTTATTTTGTTGCTCTCAAATCTTTTTTTTTCATTTTTGTTCTTGTTGATTTTGTAGTTTATTTACAAGATTCTCAAGTTTTTAAACCAATCTAACTCAATTTGTAGGGTTTTTGTCAAATATGTGAGATACCTCTTTTCTTTTACATTCTACCCGATTCTTCACTTGAAAAGTTTGAGAAAAAAATTGATGAATTTTCAGATTTCGTGATTTTTAACCCCTAAAAGTCTTTTTCTTCTTCTTGATTGTTCACACTTGTCTTAATGGTTTTCGATCGGGTTAATCCAGCATGAAAATATTGCAACCCGGCATACAAAGGCAATAGGCTTGTGAATAAGTGCATGTTTTGCATTACAATAAAGTATGATGATATTTCTCATATGAAACACCACCTTACAGAAACCAAGAAGAATGGTAGTTCTTGTCCTCGGGTTTTTGAAGCACTGAATTACGAGATTGAGTAGGTATTGGAGGCTTCAAAGGAAGGAAAAGATTAAAGGTGAGAGAGGGCAAAAATAAGTGGTTGAAATATGTATCAATCATTTGAAGATGCTTATAAAGGGATGTATCATGATAAATTTCATGATGCAACTCAGATGGAAGAAGTGACGGTTGAAGAGGGGAGGAGAATATAAGAAAAGGAAAAGAGTGTAGGTTCTGGTAGTAGTAGTAATGGAGTTGACTCTTGTTAGAGCTCCTACTCGCTCGACTTTTACGAGGGGTATTAAATGAATGGTGGACTCGTTTTGGTATAGATGTATCAAACTTGTCAATGTTTGCTCAACATATATTGAGGCAAAATGTAGTTTGAGTGGGTTTGAGAGAAATTGGAGTTTTTTCGAACGCATTCACGCGAAAAAGAGAAGCATACTAGAGCATGTTCGATTGCGAGATTTGGTATACGTTGTATATAACATGAAGTTAAGGCATATATAACAATTTTAAAAATATGTATTAATGGTCCCTAGTTCTTTCTAATTAATAATGAATGATTGATGATTATATTGCATTTGATATTCTTGATAGCGTAGATATTTTTTCTTTATAGACAAATACAAAAAGGGCAAAGAAGGTACCATATGACCCGCTAAGCTACGAAAAAATTGATATTATTGATGATTGGGTTAAGGAGGAGGAGCTCCCATTAATTTAGAGGATGAAAACTAAAGGGCACTCTAAGTCGAAGTAGAACTTGGAGTTGGAGATGATAACGAAGATGATGGTGTTGGATGGGCGGATCCAATTGTGGATGAAGAAGAAAGGAGATGATGATGGTGACTATGTCGATTATAATGCTTTTGTTGATTATGATCTGAATGCCAAGAAAGCTAATAACTATGTGTTGAAGTGGCACTGGCGAGGGCGAGGTGTTGTAGAGAGAGAAGAACTCTTTCTGCATGAAGCAGAGACGGCGTGAGAAGGAGAGAGGGAGCTTCGGTACTCTACGCTTAGTAGAGAGGAGAAAATGATATAGTAAACGTGATACCTAAAGGGGATGATAGAGAGGGCGAAGCAACTCTTGTATGAGATTGAGAGAGGCTTCTTTCTCTGTGGAGTTGCGACGTGGCCAACAAGGAAGAGTTTTGTGGTGATCTTTGAGACTGAAGCTTTGGGGTTTTGAAGAAGGAAGCATTGGAAAGACATCGAGGCCGCCATTAAGAGAGGAACAAAGAGAAAGAAATGGTTCGACGGCATTTAAGTTGCACATGAAGTGGAGCCCAACGTCGGGTTGGGTCATGGATCATGTTTTGGATCCAGACCCATTTCAGATTTGGTTTAATTAATGCTCATGTTTGATCCAGTTTGTATTTGGATCTTTGATCCAATCTATATTTGGGTCTTAAACCACACCATGGATTTGGATCCCTTATGTGTCAGAGATGTCCTTGAGGCCATTCAGTTGACCAACATTGTGTGGGCTGAGCGAGGACAGGCTACATGCCATCAATTGAGTTGTGTCCATGAGTCCACAACTTGGTCAGGGAGCAGTTGTTGGAGATTGAAGAAAGATGTCATCATTTGGTTTTGTTTCTTTGGTATTTGGATGAGTTGGAGTCAATCTAGGTGTGCTCTTTCCAACTTGTTTGCTTTTAACATTTGTTGGATCAATTGTTTGGTGTCTCATTTACAAGACTACATGTTTTTTTGTTAGTTAGACAATAAGTTGCATGTCTTTATATGATTAAGATCTCCATATTATGACTATATGTCACTTTTGTTGGCTTTTTATTTGAAAATCTTTTGTGATTAAGGTGATTCATGTTATTGGCTATTTGTTGGAGATCAGTCAATGTTTGAAGATGCACTTATTGTTGTTTGTTTGATAACTTGTGATCTTGATAACTTTGAAGTTGAATTTTCATGTGATTGAGATTTCTATATTGTGGCTATATCATGTTTGTTAGCCTTTTGTTGAAGACCTTTGTGATTAAGGTCCTTAATGTTGTTGGTGATCGGTTGGAGATGAGTAAATGTTGAAGATGCACTTATTGTTATCTTGATAACTTGGTGCTTGGTACAAGTATTTGAAAATATTGCATAAAAAGAGTTTTGCTTTGAGTATCGACTATTTATTTGTTAGCATTTTGATAAAAATTGTATTAAAAGAATTCTTGTTTTTTTAGATAAACATTTCATGTTGAAAAGATTCTTGGAAAATATTAAGTTGATTATAATTTTTTTATATATATTTAAAATCTATTTTGATTGTCTTGGTGGATTACCTTATCATTAGAATCATAGAATCATGTTTGAGATTATGAGCTATTTAAGGCCTTTAACACTTTTTTGATTTAGATGGTTTGGACTTAGCCTTAAAGCTTGTTTGGTATACCAAGACCTTTTTATAATACCACAAGTTATGGTGATTTATGAACGTATTTGTTATATTTGACGATCCTACTTAAATGATCGTTTTATATTCAAGAACTTCTTTGAAAAACTTAGGTTTCAAGTTATTATTATTCTAGTTATGGGATCTTAATATTTTCATTGAAATTTTATTTTTGTTGTAGGTATTAAAATAAAGATATGGGGGTATTATTGCGGAAATGGTGAACTCGACGTGAACAAGTGAAGCTATGGATCCCAAATGGTTTTACAAAGTTGATAATCTCATTCATATTCACGTTTTTTGTTGTTAGATAAACTTCTGGTATATACTCCGTAAGTTTGAGGAGGGGTGTTAAAATGTAATAGAGTTGGGCCAACAGGGCCCATAAATTTGTGTTTGAAATCAAGTCTCAATGAGCTAGGGCCACCCGGTCCAAGACCACCTTGGCCATCAGGGTCACCGAGGGGGCCCAACGACTAGTAAAATAATCGTTGGAGCATCTTCAACAACTAGACTTTTACTCTCCTCTTTTTCTCTCTACATACTCATCATGTATTCAATAAACAAAAGTCTAGTATGGCTTATTGTATATAGATTGTTTTTATTCTTCAATAAAAGGAATTCAGGATTTTACCTTGTTTCTAACACATTGTAAGATGTTATTAACTTTGTTACTCTTAGCCTCACAGTGTTCTCTTCTCACAACCTTTGAATATTCTCAAAGAGTCATAGTCATTTATTAAGAATTATCTGTTTCAAATCAAACTTTTGGATTTGATTTTGTTTAATGTTGATTGAGTTATATATGTTTGTTCATTAATTTCAATTCTTGTATTTTTTGGATTTATTAATATTATTTATTTATTTTATCAAAAAATTAAGAAAATTATATTGTATCATATGAGACGTTCATATACTTTTTACAACATTGCTTTCAACTTAGTATAACAAACACAGAATATATGGAATTTAAGTTTGATTATTTGGATACTTGAGAGGACATGAAAATTAAGATTGGTACACATTGGATCTCTCATAAGAAAAGTTTTAAATACCTAAGGTTAATTTTTTATAGTGATGGAAAAATTGATGGAGATGTTACACATAAAATTAATGTTGGTTGGTTAAAATGGAGAGGCATATCAGGTATTCTATGTGATAAGAATATACCATTAAAGGTGAAAGATAAATATTATAGAGCAATAATTAGACCTGCTATATTTTATGGTTGCGAGTGGTGGGCAGTTAATCATCAATATGTGTAAAAGATGTCAATAGCAGAAATGAAGATGTTGAGATAGATGAGCGGTCACACAAGGAAAGACCATATACATAGAAACCAATTAGGAGTAGCGCCAATAGAGGATAAAATGAGATAAAATCGTAAAAGATGTCTGTAGCAAAAAATGAAGATGAGATAGATGAGCGGTCACACAATGAAAGACCATATAGATAATTAGGTTATTAGAAACCAATTAGGAGTATCACTGAGGAAAAATCGTTTAAGATGGTTTTAACATGTAGAAAGACGACTCAAGGATGCTCGTGTAAGAAGATATGAAAATTAGATTGTGAAAATGTTAAAAAAGGAAGAGAACGACCACAAAACTGTTGGAAAGAAACAATAGAGAATGTTATAGTTTATATTGAGTTAATTACTAGCATGGCACATAATAGGGTTACGCGGAAACAAAGAATTCATGTAGCCGACCCCACCTGTTGTTTTGCTTTGTTGACAGAATCTCTTGTGATGACTCTCTTGCTTCATTCTTGTTTAGTCTCTCTAACCCATCATTTAATATGATTATAGTTATAGTGTATTTACGGGTTCTGATGAGTTAGTTTATGGAGTGGATGCATACTCATAGCTTTCCTTGCTTAATGTATGGTTTCTACACGAAAGCTAATGGTGAGTTGGTGAGATTAGATTTTGAGGAAACTCGTGGAAGCGTGAGAAGTTGGTTATGATTCTCATTTGACTTTCTACGTTTCATGGTTAAAGTTTGATTATGGGCGTAGTGACTTATATTCTATGTTATCAATAGCGGTTAGCGGATTGTCAGCGGTCGACCCTAATATAGTGGTAGTGGGGATATAGCGGATTTAACAGTACACTTTTTTTTATTTATGATTAAAAAATTCTATATATATATATAATTGGTTCTCTAATTTCTAAAAAATATCAAGAAATACTGAAGGCAATAATTCGATTGTTAGAAGTTCTAAGACCAAAGTTAATAATTACCATGAATAGATAACGATTCACCTGCAACACTAATCAAGCACCTACCAATAGTCTCAAGAACACATGATAAAGCAATAGGCACACAATAAACTATATCAACATTTCCATATCAATCCAACGGATGTTAAACTACAAAATTACATATCATATGCATTAAAAATTTGAGTAATAGGACAACCATGAAGAAAGAATGAATTGAAGAGAAGGGAGTAAACCTACTCATTATCTGCTCGAGTAATATCTTTGTAGACATCCAAATGTTTGAACTTTGAAGAACCTCTGAATAAGGGTGATGCTGGGTTGCTATGGATTCTTGCTTGCCACTCGAGGATCACCTAGAACAAAAGATAACGAATGTGCCATTCAATGTACAGGTGTGAATGCATCATGTGACAAAGATAAAGCAGAGAGAATATATCAAGTACCTCAGTGTTACATCAATAACAAAATATGCTACTTGCCTGCTGGAAATCCTCCATCATCTTCTAATAATCAGTGCAACAAGAACTTGTTGTTGCAGAGCCAAAGTTCAACCTCCTTCACAGGTGTGGGGAGGCGATTGGATGAGAAACCTTTGAAGTCTCCCGCTTCTAACTACTTGCTTGCTGGAAATCCTCCATCATCTTCTAATAATCAGCAACAGGCAAGCGCTTCCTCTTCAAGAAGGTCTACTCCAGGAAAGCTTGTCTTTGGCTCCAATTCCAGCAATGTTACGGAAGAAGCAAAGAAGGTATTTGGTAATTGAAATAATGGGGCCATGGCTAAAATATTGAGAAACTAAAATTACACTAAGTATGTGTGCATGTTCGTGTCTATGCGTCATTTTTCTTCCTCCCTGTAGGATACCAAAAAGGAAGTCAAAGTTGAACCACCGAAAGAACCAAAGTTTCAAGCATTCACTGGCAAGAAGTACTCGTTAGGGGGGTGACATTATTCATTGAAACGTCTCCTAATCCGTGATCATCCTTCGCGCGCGCGTACACACACTCATATAGAGAGACAAAATAAGAGAGATAGAGATGGCGGAACCGTATTGCCGGGACTGCAAGAAGCACACGGAGGTAGTGTTCGACCACTCCGCGGGAGACACTATATGCTCGGAGTGCAGTCTGGTGCTGGAGGCTCACTGCATCGATGAGACCTCGGAGTGGCGAACCTTTGCTAACGAGTCCGAGAGAGAGAGAGGCGGGACAAGGGAACAAATGAGGGTTTCGACCATTCCACGGGGGACACTGTGTGCTCGGAGTGCGGTTTGGTGCTGGAGGCTCACTGCATCGACGCGACCTTGAAGTGGCGAACCTTTGCTAACGAGTCCGAGAGGGAGAGAGGTGCGAGAGGGAGAGGCGGGATAGGAGTCCTAGAGAGAGAGAGGCGTGCGAGAGGGAGAGGCGGGATAGGGGGACGAACGAGGGTTTCGTCTCCTTTTATATCATTTGGATCAGGTCGATCCAGATCCACCCGACCCGAACCATTTCATATGTCCGCTAACAACGATATAGCGGCTCTGGCGGGTTGCCCGCTAAGAGTTGTCCGCTATAGCATTTTTAGACCCGCTAAAACGCTATAGCGTGCTATTGATAACATAGCTTATATTTGTTTTCTTTTCTATTTTGCGATCAAACTTATGCCATCTATCACAAAAGGCTGAATATGCTGGTTTGGATGGTTGAACCCTCGTAAGTGTTATTTACGGTTACTCTTTGTCCTCATATTTGTCGTTGGGGTGTTCGGCTGAAGCTCAGAAACTAAGAAAAAATCAAGAAATTGCATGTGATAGTTTTTGTTTCTACTTGTATGCATTCTTCAAGTTCTGTATTATATGGAAAAAGAAAGGATGACTTGCTACACCAGCCTATGCTAGCAGCGATGCTATTGTAGGGAAAATGAGGTCAAACTACTATGCTGTAATGTCTTGCCATGATAATTTTCAGCTGCAATTTAGGTGGATGTTGCCACAAGATAGATGAAATGACACTATGTTGTCTCTAATTGCATGTTCTTTGTGCTGCAATTTACGTAATGATATACCACCATTTACTAGGACACAGTAGGTCTCCCTTTATTCTTTTCTAGTCTTCTTTTCTATCATTAGATGATGCAGTAGTCTTTATGACTTTTGACTTGGTTCATATGGTTGTCGTCTAGTTCTTAACCCGAATTCCTTGTGGTGAAGCCAAAATTTATCATCTTAACTTTGGAACTGTCACAATTGTGGGTGCTCTGCCCTCTAATCATACTTGGTAAATAGTAGGGATGATTTATGATACGTTATTTCAGGTTGCTCCACAATTAGACAATGTTTGGTTGCCACAAACAGCTGTGGACAATTAATCTTGTTGACTTAAACGCGCTATATGGTTTTATCTTGGCTAATCAACATTCTTTCTAGGTGTATAGGTGTAGCTTTGGTCGGTGTACACAGAACGCAAACAAGGGGAAGAAAACATTATAATGATAGATAATACATTTAGTAAATTAGACATTGTAGCATATTCCAATGGATTATGAAACCTATTATGAAATATCATATTTGCTAGGTTTTACTTTACTACTTGCATTGGAGCTCCTAGCCTACAACTTTGCACTAAGATGAATTAGGCAGCATAGCCAAACTTTTGCTTAATAAAGGTAAACCTTACTAGTAATTAGAACCAGAACCAAAACCAAGCCTTCTCCCACATTAAGTGGGGTTGGCTACATGGATTCTTAATCATCATTGAACTCAGTCTTGTTAGTATTTGACTCGGAAGAGCAAGATCGTGCTTTATTTGTCTCCTTCCAACACTTCAAAGACCTATGTCTCCCCCTTTAAAGTGCTTGTCACTGGATTTTCACCGACTGGAGTTCGATGTGACCTCCCAGATAATTAGCTGATTGGTGTTAGACCTGCTCCACACCAGCTCTTGATAACCTCGCAATGGATCCGCCATTTCCTAATTGGCCCACACATCCGCTTCGACATCTTTGTTTCTCACATGGATTTGTGTTTTACAACACTCCAATCATTATAATTTGAAGGAACAATCGTGCTGACTTTCTGCTGACAGTTTACTTTGTCCTTTTCAGGTATTCCATAACAAAGGCACTGTGTGTCGCCTTTGTTATGACTTTCTTCTCAGTATTTGATGTTCCAGTATTCTGGCCTATATTATTGTGCTACTGGGTAGTGCTTTTTTTCCTAACTATGAAGCGGCAAATCATGCACATGATCAAGTACAAGTACGTTCCATTCAGTGTCGGCAAGCAGGTATGTTATTAACTTACCCAATTATGGTCAGCTTATGTATGTAATTGCTTTTGAAATGGTTCTCACATCTGTTTGTTGGTGTAACAGAAATACAGAGGGAAGCGGCCTTCTGCTAGCGCAGGAGCATCAAAGGATTGAGCACAGCATGGTGGTTTAGAACTAGGAAGAACACAATGGATTGGGCAATGCAGTTTTATTTGAATACCTCTTTTTTAGATTGTTGGTTTGGTCCTCTTATTCATGCGTTTGATATTATGTCTTTATTTAAGTATTTCTACCCATAATTCATTCTTCATATTGTGTTCCTTTTGATGGTTCGTACTGCTTAGGTTTATCTTGTAAGAGGCTTATGAATCTTTTGTATAAATTTCCACTGCATATGCATGCTTTCCCTTCGATGTGCTTTGTGCCAAAGAAATCTCACTTCAATTTTCTGTATCTTCACACTGTGACTTCTTTTCGATGAACTGGCATATCCCACCTTGATGAAATCAAGCATCTGATTGAACAGTTCTTGCTACTGGTTATGGGTCTAGGTATCATATTTGGTGTTTGATTTTGTTGGCACCATCCAATTGAATCCAATTCAATTACTAGTTTTTAATTCGATAATGTTCATGTTCAACCCCATGACTGTTTGAAATATTGAGTAGATGTGGATAAATGAGAGGATAATGTTCTTACTAAACCGATGACTGGTTTCGGTGGCTGCAGATTTATCACGGACTTCATGCCTTTTAAGTTCTTTCCGAAGTTAATAAACTTCTTCCCAATTTTTTTCTTCAAGTAACATATCGAAGCATACGCATGATAGAGTTCTACTTAATTTGCTAGTTCGTGTTTGTGACTTAAATTTGAGACACGAAATTGTTTTGTATTTGGGTACATTGTGAGCACCTTATAAACTTTTATTTGGGAAGAGATTTTACGTTCAATAAGTAAACCATTTATATTGAAGAAGAATATACTTAACATATTATTGAAACAATGATTGGAATTATAAAAGATGTGTCCTGTGCCGGGTCATGTGTCCAAAGTGCACGCCTTTGCCTTTGAGATTTTCGTCAATGTTATGCCAAAAGCGTATCAATCCTATTTGGCTACAATTCAATCTCCGGCAGTAGACGTGTGGTGGGTTTATCTGCACCTGCGCCCTGGGCATCAAATCAGATTCACAACCTGCAACAGAAGGGTCAGAGAGTCCGCCAGATGAGCCTCAACTCTTTATGTCTCTGATCGTTTGACTCGGCGGTGAATGTGATCCAAATCAATGTTAAGGTGTCAGTTATGCTGGCTGGATTCTGTTCCGAAAATGGGACCTGAGTTGGTTCGGGTCTTGGGTATCGTTTGAATTTTAATCGCACTTTGGGGATCAGGGCTTGAAAGGAAATGGTGCATTTTAATTCTGTTTTTTTGCTCAAAATCATTTCCAATGGCACGGTGGGTTGAATCAGTACAGAGAATTGTTCGTAAGAAGTCTGGGGTTTCTTCAAGCAAGACAGTGGCTTGTGCCTTGGCATAGAGTGCTACTGCATAGGCAGACCTGTGGCAGTGCGTAGGGATTGCACCACAACAGAAATGTTCAAGATGACTAGCACGAAAAAGTATATCAGTAAGCACCGCTCCTTCATAGGACCTATCTTCTTCTCTCTCATTCATTGCTTGGATGGGCAATTGAGAATCACTTTTGAGACAGATATTGTTGCATCCTCTCCTCCAAGAGAAATAAGTCCCCTTCCCTTCGGCTAACAATTCCAGACACTACGGCCACACGCTTCCATCAATTGTAGAGCTTTTCCTGCTGTGAGTCTGGAGGTGGTCCCTGATTATTGTTCCAATGGCAGTAACTTGATCATCAAAAGTACCTGCAAAATTAACGTTCAATTTCAGGAAACCTTCTGTTGGTTTTATCCAATTTCTATACGTTCCAGCTGATAATGGATTTGCTTCGTCTTCCTTTCTTGCAGCCTTGATCATGCAGAGAAAACTCATAGCATCTTGAAGAATCTCGGTGGCTTATTGCATGCTCCTCCCTTGCCAACTTTTATTTCTCCACGTCCAAGTTGTGTACCAGGCCATGCTTATACTTTGCGTTGATCACTGCTTCTGTGCACAGGTGATAATAGGACGAAGTGATCGATCAAGACGGTAGGTGTGAATTCTATGGTAAGAGCTTCTAAGGCTGGTTGAACATGAATTTGTCGGGTAGACATAATTTTGATACGCCTCACGAACATTGGCAATTGTTATTTGCAATCATATATGGGAAGTTATGGAAGAGGAGAAACTAAGCCTTGTTCAGTGAGGAGTTTGTCGAATGAAAAGACTTCCTTTCAGGATGTTTTTGAAGTGGGCGATGGAGATGGATAAAAATTTAGGCAGTTGTAATGTCCTAAAGGCCGAGAATTGGGGTGTTTTGGATGGTCTAAGCCTCAAATGAACAAAAGGAATTTGAAAATTGAAAATTAAGGTGGATAATAAGTAGGTCTTAAAGCTACTGAAAGGGAATTGTGGTGAAGGGCATATGAACAAAGTGATCTCAAATCATCTTAAATGATTTTTCGTTTCGGTGCCACTCTCAATTTGTTTATGATAACCTGATTATGTATACGATACCTATTTCAACATCTTTATGTATGTCATGGTAATATTTTATATTTATTGATGATTAACTCACAAAACTATATAATATAATTGGTATAATTATATTTTTTATTTTTATCTTTTTGTGATATATAATATCCAATGCACTTCTCAATTTTAATCAAGATGTATTAATTGTCACCGACTTTAAATGTCTAAATAAATATATTCAATTGAAAGGGAAAATCATATATTCATGACAGTATAGCGGCTGAACATGAAAAATCTCTCGTACACCCAAAACTCCAAACCCCGTCTCCTCATAAGAGCAATAAAAGAAGAGACTCTAAAGTACGGGCATCAAATCACATCCATGGGTCAGGTCCCATCAGGTTTGGAACAAATTAGGTTGGCCTCCACCTGACCCTATTTATTGTTTATGTTCATAGTATGTCATGGTCGACCTGACTCTAAAGTAGGGGTAACCAACCTGCTTTAACTGTCGGGTCCGTGTTGATTCTTAATGTACATGTCATACTTATAAGAACATATATAGTATATATAAAATATTTTTAACATACAATTTTTATTGGGTCTGGCTCAATCCGAACCTACCCCGACTTTTGTTGGGTCACTTTTGCAAGAGACGGACCCAACCCGGAGTACCTAACTTCCGACCCCGAAGATGAATTTTTCTTGTCGGGTTCTGGGATTGTTGTTGGATCGGGTCGAAAATTACCACCCGCACGGTGTAAACCTGATCGCCCTCGGACTTGGAGGGTGGGGGTGTAAACCCTGTCGTCTTCCCATTTAGAAGAAAAGGGGGAACCCTAAACCCCATCTCCTCTCGTCTCTCCGAGAGAGAGAGAGAGAGAGAGAGAGAGATGGGGAAGGCAAAGGGGAAGCATCGGTTGGACAAGTACTACTATCAAGCCAAGATCAAGGTTACTGATCGCGTGCCGCCTTCAAAATCATTCAGTTGGACGCCAAGTTCCGGTTCCTCGCCTCTGCCGGGTCTCTTCGCGGATCCTGAAAGCTGGATTTAGGTGGCCATCAAGAACATGCCCTTCTGCTCGTTCGTCCTCGGCATCAACCTCTTTCCGATCAAGCCGATGCGCGGCGCTCTCTCTATCGAGGCCGACATCACCACTCCAAAGTGCAGGTCGGAAATCCGCAAGCGCCTTGCTGACGCCGGCCGCTCCATGTTCGATGTCGTTCTCCACGACGGCTCGCCGAACGTCAGCAGTGCGTGGGCGCAGGAGGCCACGACGCTGGCGGCGCTCGTCATCGACTCCGTTAAGCTCTCCGTCGAATTCCTTGCACCTAAAGGGACGTTCGTCACTAAGGTAATAATGCCTTCTCCGATTTCGCGTTTCGATTTTCTTGCTTGAATTCGTCGTGGAGTTGAAGGAATGATTGATTAGTTTTCTTCTCTTCATTCTGTTCTCATTTTTAGTTTTTCCAAATAATTTAACTAAGATGTCAAACTGTATACTGAGGTAATGCCTTCTTTGGTTTCGCGTTTCGGTTTTCTTGCTTGAATTTGTCGTGGGGTTGTTTTTGGAGCTGATAAAATTATTTAGTAGTTTTCTTCTCTTCATTTTTGGTCCTGTGTTTACTTTTTTCAAATAATTCGATTTGGATGATGGTTATCGAACCGTGTGGGAAGGAAGAAAGATAGGGGCCTAGGAGTGGGAAATGTAGAATTCGGTAGGAAATTTGAGAGCTTGAACTGGTTTTGAATTCCTTTTGTGAGTTGAGAATAAGAGAAGGATTAATGGCGGTGTTGCGTTGAAGAATGGTTGGAAGTTTAGATGGGTAAAATGCAAGCTTTGGTAGGGTTCTTCTGAATGTAGAGTGAAATTTAAAACCCACTTAATTGAACACGAAAGAAGCGTTGAATTCAATAGACAGTCTCATTTACCAGATTACAACTATTCCAATTTCTGCTATGGTGAGATTACACCGAGACAACAACAACAACAACAACTAAGCCTTTTCCCATACTAGACGGGGTCGGCTACATGGATTCTTTGTTTCCACATATCCCTATCATGTGTCATGTTATCAGTTAACTCCCAATAAGCTAGATCATTCTTTATTGTTTCTTTCCAACACTTTTGTGGTCGTCCTCTATCTCTTTTAATACTTTCTAAATTTAGTTTTTCTAACCTTCTTACAGGTTCTTCTTTTGATCTTCTTTCTATATGTCCAAACCATCTTAAACGATGTTCTCTCATTTTATCCTCTATTGGTGCCACTCCTAATTTGTTTCTAATAACCTCATTTTGTAAACGGTCTTTTCTTGTATGACTACTCATCCATCTCAACATCTTCATTTCTGTCACAGACATCTTTTGTACATGTTGATGATTAACTGCCCAACACTCAGAACCATAAAACATGGCAGGCCTAATTGCTGCTCTATAATATTTACCTTTTAATTTTAATGGTATCTTCTTATCACAAAGAATATCTGATGCTCTTCTCCATTTTAACCAACCAGCATTAATTCTATGTGTAACATCTCCATCAATTCTTCCATCACTTTGAAAAATTGACCCTAAGTATTTAAAACTTTCCTTTTGGGAATGCAATGTGTGTCAATTTTAATTTCTATGTCCTCTGAAGTAGCAAAATGATCAAACTTACATTCCATATATTCTGTCTTTGTTCTACTAAGTCGGAGGCCTTTGTTTTCTAATGTTTCTCTCCATAGTTCCAATTTTCTATTAACTTTTTCCTTAGACTCCTCCACTAATATAATGTCATCTGCAAATAACATACACCAAGGTACTTCATCTTGAATATGTTTTGTTAATTCATCCATCACCATTATAAATAAGTATGGACTTAAAGTTGATCCTTGATGTAACCCAATATTAACTTCAAAGAAGTCTGTCGTTCCTTCATGAGTCCTCACACATGTTTTTGCACTATGTCAATGGGATACCTTTTTTTTCCAAAGTTCTCCAAAGAACCTCCCTCGGTACCCTATCATAAGCTTTTTCTAGATCAATAAAGATCATGTGAAGGTCTTTCTTTTTTCCTCTAAAATGTTCCATAAGACGTCTCAAAAGGTGAATCGCTTCAATAGTAGATCTACCTGGCATAAATCCAAATTGGTTCTCTGTTGTACTTGATACTTGTCTTAACGTACGTTCGATAATTCTTTCCCATAATTTCATAGTATGACTCATTAACTTGATACCTCGATAATTCGCACAATTTTGAATGTCTCCCTTGTTCTTATATACGGGTATAAGTGTACTTGCTCTCCATTCCTCGGACATCTTTTGGTTTTTCCATATTTCATTAAATAGTCTTGTGAGCCAAGTGATTCCTATTTCTCCTAGTATTTTCCAAACTTCGATAGGAATATTATCTGGTCCTACTGATTTACCACTCTTCATATGTTTAAGAGCCTCTTTGACTTCATTCTTTTGAATAAGTCGGTAGAAATTGTGGTTTATATATTTTTCTGACTTGGCTAAATCTCCTAAACTAATACTAACATCTTTATTTTCACTAAAAAGATTATAAAAATAGTTTTTCCATCTATTTCTTATATCATCATTTGTCACTAGAATTTTTTCATCCTCGTCTTTTATGCATCTAACATAATTAAGATCTTTAGTTTTCTTATCTCTAGCCCTAGCTATCCTAAAAATATCCCTTTCACCCTCTTTTGAGTTGAGTTTTTTTATATAAGTCCTCCCAAATCTTAGATTTTGCTTCATTAACACCCTTTTTTGCTTCCTTCTTTGCTTTCTTATAAGATTCTAAAGTTTCACTAGTTTTCTTAGCATAATGTAATTTATAACATGCCCTCTTTGCCTTGATTTTATTTTGTACTACTTCACTCCACCACCAAGCTTCTTTTTGTGCTGGTACACCTCCCTTAGATACCCCTAACACATCTTTCGCCACTTTCCTAATATGTATAGCCCCATTGTTCCACATATCAGAGGGTATGCCAACATAATTCCAAACAAAGGACTTTCTGTTTAAATATATCTTCTTTCTCGCTTTTGAGGTTCCACCATTTAGTCCGAATAGCTCGATGCACTCTTTTCTTCTTTGTCCATTTTTTATTTGTAAATCCATAACTAAAAGTTGATGTTGGGTGGTTAAGCTTTCTCCTGGAATTACCTTACAATCTTTACAACACGCTCTATCTTTTTTTCTACAAATAAAGTAATCAATTTGTGTTTGTGATAAGCCACTCTTATAAGTAATTAAATGTTCATCTCGTTTTTTGAAGATTGTATTGACTATAAAGAGATCAAATGACATAGCAAAATTTAAAATCTCCCTACCTTCCTCGTTTATATCCCCATAACCAAAGTTTCCATGAATCCCTTGATATCCTAATGCCTCTTTACCGACATGTCCATTTAAATCTCCTCTTAAACAAATCATCTCCCTTTGTGGAATCTTTTGAAACACCTTATCTAACTCTTCCCAAAAAACTGTCTTTATACTATCTTCTAGTCCTACTTGGGGTGCGTAAGCACAAACTATATTCAAAACCTCTGCTCCTAACACTAATTTCAATGTCATGATTCGGTCACCATATCGTTGTATGTCTACTACACTCTCCTTTAAATCTTTATTTATGATAATACCAACTCCGTTTCGGGCCTTTTCTTTACCTGAGTACCATAATTTAAAACCTGTATCCTTTATCTCCTTTGCTTTTTCTCCAACGCATTTTGTCTCTTGTAAACATAGAATATGAATCTTTCTCCGAATCATAGTATCTACCACCTCCATTAGCTTACTCGATAATGTTCCGATATTCCAAGAACCAATACGAATCTTATTATCTAGGACTAGCTTCCTTACCCCCCGCATCCGTCCATAATCAAAATGCGGAGACCCTCTCTGAATTTTTTTTACTACATTCGGGCAGCAATGTAGCGGGACTAACTTCTTTACCCACACCCGTCCATGATGTGGGAACCCTCTCTGCAATTGATTCACTACATTCGGGCGAAAATGTAGTGGCCCTTGCTTACTTCTTACTGCATTCGGGCTCTGCAGCACGTTGTTAGGCGGGAACGCCCCAAAGCAATGCTCATTATTTTTGTAATCCATGTTGTAGAAATCCGACGAAGTTTTACGCTGGCTGTCGGAAGCCTAACACAACCCTCCTCCTTTATCCGGGCTTGGGACCGGCAATGCAAGGGTGATCCCTTACATGGGCGGAGTTTGAGATTACACCGAGAGTTTTTAAAAATTTCCTTGATGTGGATTAGTAGCTAGTCATCTACAAGGTGCTTACTACTCAGCAGTGGATCCAGTTAGGTTTTCAGTTGATTTCAGAATTCGTAATGCAGTCGACATGATAACCCAATTGTGCAAACGGAGAAAGTGAATATTTTGCAAGTGCTTATTCTAAATAAAAGATTTTGCAGGTCCTATGTAATTTATAATCTTAGATCTGTTATATTGTTGCCCTTTCTTTTCAATTTGTCAGGGTTTTTGTTACAGCATGAAAAGGTGAAAACCATAGTTCAAACTGTCTATATATGGGTATTCCCTTGCCAATTGTGTTTCTTGGCTGTGCTGGTGAGAAGAGGAACAGAAAATAAGGGGATCCAGTAGACGAATTTCAGCCACTGCTTGGGTGGTAAACAAGTTCGGTTTGGCTGGATATCATCTATAGCTTGGGCAACTAATCATTTAGTTATTAACAAAGGTTCCATTACCTTGCAAGAGAGCATTATGTCAACGGGCAGGGCACTCCGACTCCCTTGCTGCTGGTGGGAGTTTTACTCCTGGGGTGTACACGTGTGTGTTCTTAGGCTTAGCCCTCCATTTATAACAAAAAGAAGAAGAAAAGGGACATGACCTTTGGTTTAAATTGTTTGAATGTTTGATGAGTAGTATCCATATTCAATGGTAAACTAAACGCACATTAGGGTACTCTAATATGACCATCTATATAGTAGAGGAACATAACTTTATACGTATTTGTTAACATCTATTCTACTTTTTTTCAGGGTTATCCGTATCGTACCGTACGATATGGTGCATACGGATCATATCGTGGGAAGCCACGATACGGGCGATACGCCTAAATTTTTTTTTCAATTTTTTTTTCAAATATCTTTTGCATGTTTCTGCCCTCTTCTCCTCTCTTGACTTCCCTTTAAGGCATCCTCCAATATGCTTATAATTTGGGTTTATAATTTCATTTATTTAATAAGAATAATGTATGAACAAAAAAAATTGTGACAAAATCATTTCCCTTTCTGTTATAACTTTTAGGTATATTTTTGCTAACAATTTCTAATTTCATGAGATCGCAAACAATTAAAAACATTTAGTTCTCTCGGTTCATTGAGTGGGAATTTCACAACTTCACTATTTTAGGGTTCATAACTTCACGTTACATGACTTCCATTGAGTTGAAGATCAATGTGTGATGCTTAACTCAGTATGTGAAGTGAGAAATGGAGCTCAAGCATTAGTTTAAAAAGCTAGTCTCCAATAAGAGAAAAAGGGGACATCATCAAGTAATAATATCACATCATTGAGGTGTCATAGACTCAATAATCAAAGAAATGGAGCTCATTGTTTTGCTCACATATGAAAATTAGCAAATATGACAACTACATGTACAAAGATAGTAGTTTGTTAATTTTCATATATTAGATGAGTGGATTATGGAAGATAACGAAGAAAATGCACTCCTAAGTCCTAACTGAAGAAGACATTGCATGAATTAATTTGAAATGCAACAACATCATCAAGGAGAAAATGAACATTATTTAGTTAATGATCCTGATACAAATTTACAATATGTAAAATGTAAATGTATTTCATTTTTTGATTCAAAATATATAATTTTGGATGCAATTGTTCAATATTGAATGTTCAATTTATGCTAAACTTTGCATTATATGAATTTAAAGCAATTACCAGATTTTAAAAAAAAATTCCAGAATTTTCTTGATTTTTTTTTGAATTTTTACTAATTTTATTGATTTTTAAATAATTTTAATAGTTTTTTAATATTAAAGTACGATACGATACGCCCGTATCGTGGAGCCCAGCGATACACGATACGATACGCGTCAGACAACACTGCTTTGTTTGCAAGTTATTCGTAAATTTTCTCCAATGAACTTTTGTTGATAATTCAGGAGACTAAGGATGCAATCTACCAAGTATAAATTTGTCTCTGGTAAGTTTTCTGCCAGTATGCATATTCTCTGCCTTTTTTTTCTCCTTTTGAGTTTTGAAGCACACCAGTGTATTAAACTCCTGACATGCCATCAGAAAGCCAAAGGTCTGGATAGTTCGCTTTGTCAGTTTGGGGATATTCACGCTAAAACTTTTTCCGCGTGTGATCTTGCAAAGTTAGATAAGCATGCTTAGTCTATTAGTAGCACCAATGGGTACTGAACTCCACAAGTAAGACTGTCGATAGAAGGCGGCGATTTAACTTCTCACCTTATCTCGGCAGTTGCACGGAAGCTGACTCCTTTTCACAACTCACTCTTTCCAATTCATGAAGGATCTGCTTGAAAAACATTGCTTCTGAATGAGCTTTCTTTCATCAAGCTTCTAATCTTGGCGTTGAAGGCAATGTATTCATTATGACACCTCACCGTCCGGCTTTCTTGCTCGAAGCAATCAAAACTACTCTATCAAATCCTGTTGAAAACCCCCGTTGGTTTCCCTTCCACAATCCAACTTCGTTTTCCCAAAACTCAGATATTTCATACCCTCGTAACCATTGCTTAGAACAAGCTTTCAGAATAATCATGTGATGACCAAGCATAAATGCTAAGCATGCAGCAGCATGAGATACGACTATCGAGCTTCTCGAAAGCAGGAAAGCAGCACGGCATGGTCTCCCCGAAAGATGCCAAAAGACCCGTGAGTCGTCCGGTTTCGCATGCTCCTGGAATGGTTCAGAACCCCGCCACCTATGGCCACAGTTGATCTACAACCACCGGTCATATACAGACAGATTATTCACCAAGAAGACGAAATTGTGCGAATTACACCTTTAGCTTCCCAACTTCTGAGACCAAATTCACTCTTATTGGTGTCACGTCTTAAAAGACGTTTGGGTGGACGCCACAAATTCATCCGTGCTGGTTAAGGAACCCCATCCTCGGAGGTGGAAAACAGTGGAGCGAGAAGCTGGATAAGTAAGAGGCCATTACTGAGCAAAGCATTGATCGAAAATCAACATGGAATGCGTTCATATATAAGATCTCAATCAGGAAAAAGGGCAACACAAAAAAGAAGTTAAAAGGACCAAAAGCTTCAACCCAGTATGAAGTTTCACCACCAAATTGGATCCTCAACTTGCCTAAAATTTCTATTATCAAAAGATGGGGTGAAAGAAAAACGAAAGAATTACAGCCTTCTACGAACAAACGATCCTTTCCAGAACGAAGACAATGAAGATCGACGATTAAATAAAATCAAGATCCCTCAAACTCCTAAAGAAACCGTGTCATAGTGAAAGAGGGTAATACATGCTACTCGACGAAAATGGCTTTTGGTTCAAATGAAATATCATCACAAATTCTAGAAACACCCCATTTCCCCATATCGAACAACGAGGAGCTGGTCTACATGGGCAGATGATGTACCGAGAAGACGAAAACATGAGAGAGAGAGAGGGGTGTGGCTTCCCTGACGAGAGGAAACGCCGGTGGCCGGACGCCGCACTGCCAACGAACTTCCCGACGTAACCATTGACCGGATAGCCGATATCCTTTCCTGGTTCTGCTTCCCAGGGAAGGTATAGCATCAACCAATTAACTACCATGTGTGCTCTGTCACCACCTAAAATTAAGTCGAATGACTTTCGGCTTGAAGCTTCGGTTCAACATTACGTGTCTCGTGTCGTACAACACGTATCAGTGCGACCGAAGACAATCGCAATTTAAATTGTCCGGGAGAAACTCGCGCGAGTCTAAGCAAATCGAAAGGAAGCCATGGGCGAAGAACTCGCTCATTTTGTGTGTCGGTGAAGAGAAACCGGGATCGATCGATTCATCACAGTGGTGGGTAGATAGTGAGCAATGGAAGAAGAATTGACGGCGGTTCGATTGGTAGGAGGGTCACAGAGGAGAAATGAGGGTTTTATCATGGAGTTGCAGAGAGGCAGCTAGAGGGCGAAAGCAAGCTCGAAGGTTTCGTTCGCGAGACTCTGCTTCATGAGTTTCGATCTCCTCCAGACACTTCCCTTGCAAGCAGCATCTGTCGAAATCCTTTGATTGTCTCGCCGGGCTATGGTAGATCCTTGAGGAGAAGGGTACGGTGATTTGGGCTTTCAGAAATTTCGTTTGAAGTAAAGGTTTTCTGATGGCTCTTGCACTTCCGTTCCTATAATATTGCTTGTTGCGTATCATGGTTATTGTTAAAAAATGCCCTTTCTTCAAGAAGTTATATTCATCTCTGAATGATCCTCAGATTGATAGCGTGATCTAATTAGTGACAATGGCCTGGAACAACTTGGATAGATACTTTTGGGGAAGACACCTTCCCTTCTGATGTTACTGTTCCCTTTATGTGTTCCTGCTCTTCATCTTCTTCTTGATTCTGCAGTTTTCTTTCTGAGCTTCTCCTCTTCATCTTCTTCTTGGCTTGCACATTGTACTTGATCAGAGTGTTCAGCATCATTCGAGAATAGTGAGTGAAGAAGGCATCCCTGTCTGGAAACATTTCATCATATCGTTCTTAGATCCTCTCAGCGAAAGCCTTAAGAAGCCAGTGAATAATTTGTGATTCCACGGCAACCTGAATCTTTTGGGAAAGTTCCTCAATCCTTGAGAAGTTTAACATTACACTCTTCCAGATCACCAAAAGTCTCCCACCACTTTTCTACCCATACCTTGTCTAAACTTAAAGATGTAAGCTGAGCTTCGTGAACGAGGAGGTTCAGGTCTGATAGGTGCGTGTTTACAAAACTCTAAGCCCCTTGTCATTCCTGTTCAAATGCTCTGCAATACCACCGAAATTTACATAAACTCCGTAACTGCATTGGGTCATCATCATTGTGACGTCTTCCAGTCTAAAACGGCTTATACTCTGCCATGTGGATTGAATCACTATGCAGAGTTGGATTATCACTAGATGCCCTCATCTAATTCAAACTTGAGCTGCCAGAATTTGTTTGTTCGTGCTATTTGCTTTGTGTCCCAAGATACCTGAAGCATTTCTCGAGTGTAACCAGGAAATTGTGCCATTTCCCTCAAATTGGCAGTTGTTTGCTGAGTTATAGAGATCTGGCTCAGTTCCATTGGAGGAATGATTACATCTATTAAAAGAGGCCTTGGAGGGCCATTATCGAGCAATGATGCATCGAGTGAGAATCATCGGACTCGAGCGAAGCATGGGCTTCGAACGGTAGCAAGATCACCATCAACATGGTACGTGAGTTCATTCCTAAAATCTCAATCAGGAAACACTTCAGGGTGTATTGAACTCCCGACATGCCATCAGAGAGCGAAAGGTCTGGATAGTCCGCAGCCCCACTTTCGGTACTAAAACACTTCTGCGTGTTATCTTGGAAAGTTATTGATAAGCAAGATTAGTCTATTAGTTGCACCAATGGGTAGTGAACTCCACAAATAAGACTGTCGGTAGAAGGCGAAGATTTAACTTCTCACCTTATCTCGGCAGTTGCACGGAAGCCGACTCCTTTTCACAACTCACTCTTTCCAATTCATGAAGGATCTGCTTGAAAAACATTGCTTCTGAATGAGCTTTCTTTCATCAAGCTTCTAATCCTGGCGTTGAAGGCAATGTATTCATTATGACACCTCACCGTCCGGCTTTCTTGCTCGAAGCAATCAAAACTCCTCTACCAAATCCTGTTGAAAACCCCCGTTGGTTTCCTTTCCACAATCCAACTTCGTTTTCCCAAAACTCAGATATTTCATACCCTCGTAGTCGTAACCATTGCTTAGAACAAGTTTTCAGAATAATCATGGGATGACCAAGCATAAATGCTAAGCATACACCAGCATGAGATACGACTATCGAGCTTCTCGAAAGCAGGAAAGCAGCACGGCATGGTCTCCCCGAAAGATGCCAAAAGATCCGTGAGTCGTCCGGCACAGTTGATCCACATCCACCGGTCATAGATAGGCAGATTATGCACCAAGAAGACGAAATTGTGCGAATTACACCTTTAGCTTCCCAACTTCTGAGACCAAATTCACTCTTATTGGTGTCACGTCTTAAAAGACGTTTGGGTGGACGCCACAAATTCATCCGTGCTGGTTAAGGAACCCCATCCTCGGAGGTGGAAAACAGTGGAGCGAGAAGCTGGATAAGTAAGAGGCCATTACTGAGCAAAGCATTGATCGAAAATCAACATGGAATGCGTTCATATATAAGATCTCAATCAGAAAAAAGGGCAACACAAAAAAGAAGTTAGAAGGACCAAAAGCTTCAACCCAGTATGAAGTTTCACCACCAAATTGGATCCTCAACTTGCCTAAAATTTCTATTATCAAAAGATGGGTGAAAGAAAAACGAAAGAATTACAGCCTTCTACGAACAAACGATCCTTTCCAGAACGAAGACAATGAAGATCGACGTTTAAATAAAATCAAGATCCCTCAAACTCCTAAAGAAACCGTGTCATAGTGAAAGAGGGTAATACATGCTACTCGACGAAAATGGCTTTTGGTTCAAATGAAATATCATCACAAATTCTAGAAACACCCCATTTCCCCATATCGAACAACGAGGAGCTGGTCTACATGGGCAGATGATGTACCGAGAAGACGAAAACATGAGAGAGAGAGAGGGGTGTGGATTCCCTGGCGAGAGGAAACGCCGATGGCCGGACGCCGCCCTGCGGACGAACTTTTCGACGTAACCACTGACCGGATAACCGATATCCTTCCCTGGTTCTGCTTCCCAGGGAAGGGATAGCATCAACCAATTAACTACCTGTGTGCTCTGTCACCACCTAAACTTTAGTCGAATGAATCTCGGCTTGATGCTTCAGTTCAACATTACGTGTCCCGTGTCGTACAACACGTATCATTGCGACCGAAGGCAGTCACAGTTTAAATAGTCCGGGAGAAACTCGCGAAAGGAAACCATGGGCGAAGAAATCACTCGTTTTGTGCGTTGGTGAAGAGAAACCGGGATCGATCGATTCATCACAATGGTAGGTAGATAGAGAGCAATGGAAGAGGAATTGACGGTTGTTCGATTGGTTGGAGGGACACAGAGGAGAAATAAGGGTTTTGTCATGGAGTTGCAGAGAGGCAGGTAGAGGGCAAAAGCAAGCTCCCAGGTTTCGTTCGCGAAACTCTGCTTCATGGGTTTCAATCTCCTCCGGATATTTCCCTTGCAAGCAGCATCTGTCGAAATCCTCGGATTGTCTCGTCGGGCTATGGTGGATCCTTCATGGGATTTCTGGAATTTCGTTTGAAGTAAAGGTTTTGTGATGTCTCTTATGCACCTCTTCGAAACTGTGAGTGCAGTATCTCTTTGCCCTTCCCACCGGTACTTGCGTACTTGGGGAAGGGTTCTTTAAAGATAGCTTGGCTAGGCTCTGGTTCCTCAGTGACCTGGAGCCGATCCTCTGCTATCAAGTTCTCTATTTTGTTAAGGAGGGAAAACACTGCATTGTATTATGGTCTTTGAGCCTATGATACTTGTAGAAGCGATTCAGAAATCTTCCTTTGGAAGTAATTCACTCGGGAATTTCAGGGAGTTCGATCGTACCTTGAGCAAGTAGGAGGTCCAAGACCTTCGACACAAGTTGCCCCAGTGGATTATACTCCCGTTTTTCAAAAGGTTTTTGGAAAATTTTCTCCTTTTTTTAAATTTTCTCGAAATTCCTAGAAGTGCTCATCGGGCTTGGATCCACCCAGACATTGGCGACTTTGTGGGGTTTTGCCCCTTTATCCATGGTGGGTAGCCCATAAGTGCTCGGCTTCTCCAAGCGAGTTTTCAAAACCACATTTCCTTTCCATAAGTGGTCGTAAGTTCCTTTTTTCAAATTCGTTTCAAAAAGAGAACTTTTTTAATCAGCTTATGGAAAGTAGAGATTTTGTGAAGGGGGAGAAGGGTTTTCAACTCGTTTTTAAAATTATCCAAGATGAGCATTACTGCGCACCCTTCGGATATGGGTTTTCGTACTTGCCCAAGGAGGGACCTCCATCGAACTATAAAGGTATGGACATCTTCGTTCATACCTTGCTTCGTATCCCTTAATGTGTTTAAAGTGGGCGTGACTTTTACGTTATGCGAGAATCTCTGCATAAAGCAGTTCGCTAACTCTTTAAAAGTAGCGAACTGACTAAGATCGTAGGAAGCCAACCATTTGAAAGTTGTGCCTTTGAGGGATAAAGGGAACCAATACACCCATTTCATCAAGTCTTTCTTTTTCTTATGGGCTCGACGAGAGAAAAGTTGCAAGTGAGATCTAGGGTCTCCCGTGCCATCATACCGATGGAAATTCGGTATTTCATCGTCACTGTCCGTTTCATAGTCTAAAGAAAGAAAATCGGATAGGACGTAGTTTCTTTTCTCTTTGTTTTGCCCTTTCAGCAGCTGCTGTAGGGCTTTACGATCCTTGTGAGTGAAGGATCCGTGGTGTTGGTTGCCTTCCATTGCGGAGGTCTCCTTGTGTTTTTGAGTTTTTTCAACTCTCTTTTTGGCCTTTGGTTCACCATGTGACGAACACGAATCAGCTGCTTCAGCCTTTTGGCTAAGAGCAGCGATCTTGGCCTCAAAGTCCCTTCTTAACTCCTCGATCTCTTCTCTTTGATCTCAAGTTTTCAAAAACTTCCTAAAATGAGAACTTGATGTGCATGAGGCATGGCTAGACAATTCTTGGGAGCCTGGACTTGACATGGCTCTGATGCTTTCAAAACCCAACTATGAAATACAACAAACAAGGAGTTAAAATACTTTTTCTTGAAAAATTTTCATGAGGTCTGTTTGTTTTGAATTGATTTTGCTTAAGGCCCACATCCCACCAGGCATGCCAAAATCTATAGACAAGCGGAAATTTCCACTCTGGGTTCTTAGGCCTAAAGTGAACATTTTCGTATGTCTAAATCGCTTAAAGGGCATGCCAGCTAGCTTACTCAAGCTAGCGAAGTAAGTTTTGAAAATATCTGACTTAGGGGGTGACTGTGGATAAGTGGGCTCTTTTCGTCGCAGACCTTCTTGCATCGATGCACAAGAGTCGGTCTGTACGCTTAGAAAACTCGATTTTAAGCAAACATAACCTTTTTGAAAATATGCAAAGTGTTTGATTTGGTTTAGTTTGTCTTGTTGCAGATTTTATCAACGTGGGATTTGCACGTTTCCTATGTCTTGGTTTTAGTCAATTTTAGGCGTGTAGTTGTGTGCATCCAATGCTCGATTTGGTGAGTTTTGCATGAGTAGTTCGAGGTTACTTTGATGCAATATGCGCCCTATCTCGTGGTACGGTGAATATGCAATGCAAACTCACACAAGTGAATGGGAAAACCCGGAATTGAAAGACATAGCCGAAGGGAAATTGCAAAAGGGAAATATAGCTATATCTTAAGAGCGGAAAGGCTCAATTGTGTAAGTGTATGCTGTGTATAAATTGAAATGCAACTCACACAACTGAACCTTAAAACCCGAAATTTAAAGACATAGCGGAAGGAAAATACAACTATATATATATGGGCCCGAAGGTCGCCAACGTGCACGTGTTGTGTTGGTGTGTAAATGGAAAGACAAACACATGTAGCTGAACCGGGAAAACGCAGTGGAAAGTATAGAAATATGACTATATCTTAGCGGCTGCCAAGGCCAAAATGGTGCATGAGGTGCATGAGCAAGAGCTCGGGTGTTCTTTGTGTGCGAGTGTGTAAATGAAAGACAAACTCACACGACTTAATGTAACAACCCAACTGAATTGAAATACTTATATAGAATAAGAGCGAAAGCTCAATGCACGCGTGTGTGAGTGTATAAAATTAAAGACAACTCACGCAGCTCTTACTAGAGTCTTAGGAGTAAGAGCGAAGGCTCAATGTTGCTCGTGGGTGTTTGTGTATGAGTAAGAGCTAAAGCTCAAGTGCTCGTGTGTACTTCGTGTAGCAAACCAAGTCATTACAATCGGGGGGAGACAATGCTCCGTTAATACAACCCCGTATCCAAATTGAATCAAAGCGTAGAAAGGAGATATGAAATACCGAATTAAAGCACTTACGTGATTCGAATGTTTGTCCACTCCAATCTCCACGAGTTTGCTTGGCTTCACACCCACGGATGAGTCTTCCTTGAAGCTTGAAGCGAAAGATGACTGAATGGAGCCTTTGAGCTTGAGGTTTTTAGGTTCACTACACTAAGGTTGCAGGTTTGATTAGGTGTGGGATGGGTAAGGCAAGGTAGTGGCAGGTCTTGGTGTTTAGGTGGGGTGATGGTGAGGTGTGTGGGATAAGAGATGGGATATGGGGTGATGTGGGAGCTACGAGTTGTGGTGGGGATGTGAGAAGGTGGTATGGGAGCTACGGGTGCTAGGCTTAGGTGGGGTGATGGTATGGTGTGGGATGAGGAATGGGAGCTAAGGGTCATGGCGCTAGGTAGGTGGGGTGATGGAATGATGGCTGTGGGTAAGGGAGTGTCTAGCTAGGATGGGTTCAGTTGGGACAGGGGGTAGGTCGGTTAGGACAGGTAGTGGTGGTGGTATGTGTGGGTATGGCGGTGATAGGTGGTGGTTTAGGCTAGGACGAAATCGGTTGGGGTCGGTTGAGAGGATTGGCGCCAGGCGCTATGCGCTAGGCGGGTTATGAAGGTGAGGGCGACGGGCGCTAGGCGCCTGTCGCAGGCGCTAAGGCAGAGAGGGAGTGGGGTGATAGGGCGCGTGCAGAGCGCGCGGGAGTGGCAGGCTATGCGGGGAGAGTGCAAGGCGCGCGGGGCACCAGTAGGGTGTGCGGCACGGGAGCGGGTAGGGTTAGAGTGGCCGGGGGGGTCTTAATGTGGAGTCGGTTGGGGGTGTAGGTGGGTTCAAGTAGGATTAGGGGTGTTGTGGGGTTTAGGTTGGGGTTGGATTAGGGTTAGGTGAGGTCGGTTGAGGTGGGTTTAAAGGGGTTAAGAAGAAGGGTTTAGGGTGCTTAGTAGGGCTTACCTCTTAATGGTGGTTTAGGGTGTGCTCAAGCTCCAATCAGTCACCTTAAGCCTCCTTGTCCAAGCAACATCAGCTCTTCAATTAGGGTGGAGCAGCCCTTAACTAACCCATAATTAAAAACCCTTAAAGAAAAGAAAGCACTAAAAACTCACTTAAGCACCTTCTCTCTCCTCCAAGTCCTCCCTTCAAATTCATGTGAACCCCTTGTTTGGGACCCCCTCACCTCTATTTATAGGCATTTGAGGTGTGTCTTGGATTTGGGTTTGGGTTTGAGATCTGGATCCAAATCCAAATCCAAACACTATTTGGATTTGAATCTAGGATATTTTGATATCTGTATCTGATCCAAATCCAACATTTTTATGGATATGGATCTAGATATTTTGGTCCAGATCCGATCCAATCCAAACACTATTTATATCCAATCCAAATTCAAACACTATTCACTATTTGGATTTGGATCTGGATATTTATGATCCAGATCCAATCCAAATTTTCTCTAGATGGTCCTTCTTGGCTTCTCGAGGCAGACGATCTGTGCGGGACCTGGCTTCATCAGCGCTCCGTTTGGTGTTGGGTTTTCCCAATCTTTGTCATCCAAACTTCTTTTTGCCTTTTTGGACTCCGTTTCTGCTCATTTATGTTTTTCCCAGTTCAGATTTGGGATACTTGAATGAGGATGGTTGATCTGGCTTTCTGGTGCTCCTGGCTTGCCATCTACTTCGTACCTGGGCCTTCATTTCGCCTTTTGAACCTGACTTTTATCAGGTCAGGGTGCTCTTCTGGGCTTCAAAATACACTTCTGAAGCTGCTTTTGGAATTTGGCCTTTGTGAGCGGCTTGTTGGGCTGCTTTTGGATCAGGTGTCGTCTTCGTATGTTCCACCTGTTCGTCTTTGGCTTTTTGGCAAAATGGGGCTTAGCCCGGGTTTAAAAACTCGTATTTGGATACGGGGCTTTCAAAATGTTATTTACAGGCTTAAAGCAATATTTACAGATTTTAAAACAATATGTACAGGGTTCTGAAGGCTCCTGGGTTTTTCATAACTTAAAACGGCCCTTTGGGACTGATTTGCAAATCAGGTATTGGTTTTAGAAAGTCGTGGGATTTTGGGGTGTTTACAATAGGTCCATGCAAATACATCTACATAGGATTTCAAAAATGCAATGAATGATGCTCTTTCATTCTCATGCAAATAGGCACTTATTTTGACACATTTTGGGTTAGACTCACTTCCTAGATTGATTTCTAGAAAATCCCCTCTTACGGAATTTGAAGGTTTTTCGAAGTCAAGGATTGTATTAAATTTGAAAAGCTCGGAAGCTTGATCTTCCTCATGGATGAGGGATCTTTTTCATTGCTTTGATCACTCTCAAGTACTTTGATTTCTAAGAAAGTATCAAGAGAATGGAGTTGTGCATAATTGACTTAGATGATTTTGGTTTGGGAATATACATGAGTTTTGAGGAACTTGAGATTGGGATTTGTAGATGGCTAAGATTTTTGGAATTTTCAAAATTTTCGTTTTTTTTGTCTTTTTCTAAGCAAATGCTAGAAGGATGAATGTAAAAGACTTTCTTTTTGAGATTTTGAGATTTTGAGATTTTCCAATTTTTTTGGCTTTTCAAGGCTAGGAGAATGAACACAAACGATTTTCTTTTTGGATTTTTCGAAATTTTCAAATGTTTTTGGGTTTTGAAGGCTTTTTAGATTATTTTGGTTTTTTTAAATATATACTTTTTTTGGGGAGTTGAAAAGAGAGGTCTTCCATCAAATCTACAAAAAACACACTATGAATTAGACTCTAAACAAGAGGTCTAAGGTAGGTTTCAGTGTTAGTAGGTTATAGGGTACCCTTGACCTAATTGGTCTTAGGTGGTGGCTCAAGGGGTATGGATGGGATGTATCTCAATCCATGTCGACCTTGGTTAGGTAAGAGTAGGATGGGCTCTAACCTACCTTGGCTCTTGGGCTCCTAGGTCCTTGTACAGTGTATATCTCATGTTCAACATCATATTTCAAAGCTTTTTAAGTTTTGAAAAATATTGGTAAAGAGGGTGGCCTTGGAATAATGTGTCGTCCATAGTATGGTCATATACACGAGTTAGTTTGGCTAAGAGTTGAGAGGTATGGGTTAGATATAACTTGGGCTTCCTTAGGATACACACGATCCTAGGAGAGGGTGGCTCTACATGTTTGGGGGTTCTTAGGAGATAGACGACTTGGGGTGAGTGAGGCATCTTTATGGCCTTCTCACTTGATAGATGACTCGATAGACAAGAGAAATTTTGTATTCTTCTAAGGTGTGGATGGTCTTCTCCAAGGACTACCACCACTTAGTTATCCCATGTTATTTTCTTGTGAAAGGTTGAAGGGACGACTCGGAGGCTATGTATCCAAGGCCTTCCTAACAACAAGTTGTAATGGGAGTCTAAGACATGAAATAGTCCCGTATGTAGGATGTTTTCCACTTCCATGGGCAACTCAATGGCTCCTAATGGGTGAGATGAGTTGCCATCGTATTTAGTGATAATGATGGGGCTTGGTTTTAGCCTACAAAATGGGACTCCTATTTGAAAGGCCACGTGAAGAGGAAGAATGTTCCTCTCCCATCAACCAAGCACTTGTTTAGAGTGTGGTGATTCAATACCACCTTTATATGTAAGGCTTGGTTATAGGTTGTATTTGGTCTCTCTAATTCATCCTTGGTGAACATGATAGGGGCCTTGGCAAAGATTGAGGAGACCAAGAAAGATAGGGATTTGGGAGTTATGGATGTGTTAACTTTGACTTTTTCTAGGATTCCTTCTAAGACTTGTCTATGTTTAGGTGATATTTGTATTAACTCTAAAATAAACATGTTTATGAGAAATTTTGAAAATGAAGTTATAAATCGTATGGGGTTAGCACAACGCTTTTACTCTTATCCATGCTGTAAAATGCATTAGGGATGCATGCTTTTGAAGGATCAGGCAAAACGATCACTTCCTTGCTAGCATTTTTGGCCAAGTGTGGGATTGATAGATCCTTTCGGACCTAGTCACCTCACCTACACCTTCCCTAAGGCTCGTTCCTAACTTGGCTCTACTTGGTATCCTCGGAGCACCACAAATTTCTATCAAGGCTCTAGCCGGGGGCGGGACTCTAAGCGCTCTTCGGATCACTACTTGCTTGTCTTTTTTTATTACGATAGAAAGTTGTGTGTGACAAGTAGTGTGAACCGTATGCAATGCATGCTCAATCCCACAAGTTTGAGGAAGAAGGCGTACCTATTTTTCTTTCTCGTTTGTGCTTGCGTGGTTTGAAAAGAGCTCTTTTAGAATCGCTTGGGAGGACTCCGGTTCCTCCAAGACGTGGAGCTTACCCTCCTCTATTAAGTCCTCGATTTTATTTTGAAGAGCAAACACTTGTTTGTACCATGGCCTTTGAGCCTATGATACTTGTAGAAATCATTTAGAAACTTTTTTTTAGGGGGTGCCCCTTCGGGAATGGTCGGGAGATTGATTAGACCCTAGGTTAAGAGGATGTGTAGGACTTCCGTGAGTGGTTGTCCTAGGTGAGTGAACTTCGTTTTCTCAAACTTTTTTTTTTTTAAATATTTTTGTTTAGAGGGTTTGATCGAGCTTGGCTCTACCTGAACGTTTGCAACCTTTTCGATCTTTACCAAACTCTCCAGTGTGTGACCCATATGCTCCTTGCTTTTCAAATCGGGGTTTTTGAAAACTCCTTTCCTTTCATAAATCTTCATACACTCCTTTTTTTAAATTCGCTTCAAAGAGCAAAGCTTTTTTTTATCAACTTTTGAAAATTCGAGATTTCATGGAGTGAGAGGAGGTCTTTTAAATCGATTTTGAAATTCTCTAGGATGAGCATTACGGCACATCCATCGGATATGGGCTCTCTAACTTGGCCTAAAAGTAACATCCATCTAACGATGAATGTGTGTGCATCCTCGTTAGGAGCTTGTTTCGTGTCTCTCAAAGTGTTCAAAGTGGGTGTGACTTCAACGTTATGTGAAAACCTTTGCATGAAACAATTCACCAAGTCTTTAAAGTTGGCGAATTGGGTCAAGTCATATGAAGCCAACCAGTTTGATGTGTTTCCTTTGAGAGAGAGGGGGAACCGGTAGATCCATTTTGAGAAATCCTTCTTCTTCTTATATGCTCTTCGAGAAAAGAGTTGAAGGTGAGATTTTGGATCTCCACTTTCGTTATATTCATAGAAATTCGATATGTCATTGTCACTATCGGTTTGGTAATCCGATAGTGCATGAACTCTTTTCTCTTTTGTTTGCCCTTTCAACAGTTGTTGCAGGGTCTTCCTATCCTTGATGGTGAAGGATTTTGGCTCTAGTTCCTCCTCTAACCTAGAGGCCATTTTGGTTTTCTTTATATGAGGGAGATTTTTGTGAGCCCTCGCTTGTTTCCCGTGAGAGGAATATGACTCGACCGCCTCGGCCTCTTGGCTTAGAGCGATAATTTTTTCCTCTATGAATTAAAGTTCCCTTCTTAGGGAAACAAGCGAATTATCTTGGTTTTTACAATATGTTTTCGAAAACATTTTTGAAATACGACTTAAAGAGCATGAAGCTCGGCTTGACACCTCATAGAAACCTTCTAACTTAACATTATTTGAAGAAAATGATAGACTTGTGCATAAGAAATGAATTAAATACAAAAAAAATTCGAAGAAGTGAATTTTGGGAAAATCGACACCAAGCTTGATAAAATCCTCAAAGTCACGAGTCCCACAAAAAATTTATTCCAAAGCCTATGTAGAGGCTTGAAATAAACTTCTTAATCTACTTTGTTTATGCACGAGCATGCTAGCTAGTTTTTAAAACTAGCAAAGTTGTAAATCTGAATTTGTGAGGCGATTGTGACTAAGCGAGATCTTTTCGCCTTAGGCCTTTTTGAACCGATGCTCAAGGGTCAGCCTAGACGCTTTGAGGATTTATTTGTGTTGGTGTATGTTTCCAAAATTCACTTTTAAAGATGGTTTTCAATCAAATCAAACTCGTGCACTTAGTCTAGAGATTGAAGATTTTCAAGTTTTGAAAAACAGAAACTGTTTCTGTTTTCAAAGTTGATTTCAAAATTTTTTTGAGTAACATAGAGATCTCCAAAATTCATAAAAAATTCATAGGACATAGAGTGGAATGTGGAAATTCTAAACCTATTTTTACTTTGTCATTTGGTGCTATTGATTTGCAGAATTAAATCCGAGACAAACAACTGCTCATGTGTTTCAAGATATTCTGTTATAGAAAAACAAAGTCCTAAAAACCCTCTTAGTGCACAAAACTCCAAATTATATGATTTTAGTCTTGTTGGAAAGCTATAGATATTAGCTTTCTAATAAGACTAATTTTATCAATTTTGGTTCACTACATACAGAGTTATGAGACTTTTACCCAAACCCTGTTGTAGGAAAACATACTGTACAAAAACAGAATCTGAACTTAACGATCTTTTCCTATTTTATTCACGATTCTACACGAACCTAAAATTCTTGAAAATTTTATTTCAAGTGGGATCTGTGTGTAGATTTGGTGTATTATGTTTCAGATCATTCAGAGTAGCAATTTAGCAATGAAAAATAAAGTAATCGACATATGCAGGATGCAGAAAAATAGAGTTTAAATTTTGGAAATTATATGCATGCATCCATCTGAATTTAAAATGGCACCCACAATGAAATTAAGATACATTATCGAAGGGAAATGAATGTAAATGTATATATTAGCTTAAGCATAGAGGGGGTTAGGAGTTATAGGAGTTTATAAAATATAGAGAGGTAGAGAATCAAGAAAGCAAACAAAATTGACAGCATTTCTACTAGCTATTACAACATGAGGAGAGACAAAGCTCCATTAATACAACCCCTTTTTCAAATTGAATGTAAGGAAGAGAATCAAGATCATCAATGGGAGAAGGAGGCTTACTTACCAGCCCTTCAAGGGAACCCATGCACAAGAGGGAGATCGTCCCCTTCCTCTTCTCCCTTCACTCTCTCCTTTCTCTCTTTTCTCTCTTCTCACTCTTTCTCTCCTTGTTGCAGCCACTCTTCTTTCTCCTACACCTCACTCTAGCATTGGCAAGCCTCCTCCAAATGTCTAAGATGCTGGAAACGTCCCCTCCTTGACCCTTATTTATAGGCCAAGGGAGGGGCTGCTAGACCCTTCCTTGGAGTGCGTCGAATATGCTCCTTCTTGGCCCCAAATCTAGATTCACTCATTGCCTTGACTAAGACCATCACGTAGACATGCTTTGTGGTCTCTCTTGATCAAGTGTTGGACCAGCCCCATGCAGCTTTTGACGTGGGTTGGTCCTTGACACGAGCTAGGCATGCAACCGACTAGGTGCTTCCAAGTGCAATCGGCTAGGCGATCCATCTTTGGTGGGTTCAACTAAATATTTAGGGGTTGGGTCATGATGGACATGGCCCCTTGTCTAGCCATGGTAGGTCGAAGCAAGTGAGTCCTCTCCAATGAGCCGATAAGGGATAAGACCCTGCACCTTACAAATTCAACTTAAAGACCATGAGCTTGGTCGTGTAGGTGAATATAGCACCAATCATTTCTTGTGCTTCCGTGCTCACGAAAATATAATGGTCCTCCATTTGACTTGCTTGCATGGTTCGATTGGCAAGGTAAGATATGGCTATCAAATCAGGCCACAGTTTTGGGAAAAGGGCCTTTTTGCTGAATTGGTCGGGCTTCTTTCCATGTTGGCATCAGTCGATCCTCCTTCCATGTTGAAGTGGGCCTAGCTTGTATTCTTTATGTTTCTCGCTTCGATCTTCTATTACATCCGGCCATGCTGAATCCTCAGCATAGCTTTCGCGTGCTGTATCCCTTCAACCTCATCTTTTTCAAATCTTATTTTAAACTTTTAAAATCTTTTTGAATTTCCAAACATTTAAAATTTCCTCTTTGATTTTATAAACTGTATTATGAATCAGGACATTTTGAAAACCAACTTATTGTTTTGAAAATTCTAAAACAGGTTGGGTTTAATTTCAAAATTATTTTGGGTGTTTACAAGTTGTACGTAAGTTTTGGTTCTAATAAAGAACCAAGCCCTATGATACGATTCTTCAATATTTAAACTTTAAATACAAAGTATAAGACTTGGTTCGGAATTTACTAATAGTCTTCTATCCCCGACAAGGTAGGGTCAACCTCCACATTCTAGTGATTGTCAATATATTAGTTTGATAGAAATGTGCATAAGTGTGTATGAGGTAATAAGAGCATCAAAGCATAAACACAATTTCAAAAAAAGGAACTCCGTAATTAATTTTTATGAACAATCAACAAAATGAGGCAATGAATATCAAACAAAGGCACTTTATTAAATATAGAGTGCATGAACGATAATGTGAATATATCTATGGCCGAATCTACGATTAGAAGAATAACAATCAACAATGATGATGGTATGTCAAGCACGGATTAACTAATTATTTGATTGGTCAAAATATGTTTTAGAAAATAGTCAATTTTTTGTGGGTATCTAGTGTGAATGATATGAATTATGAATGTTATTCATTCTTAGGTATTGTGAATGCTACGAGGACATGCTTAAGTGTGATACTCTTTATATAGTACAATTAAAATTGGAGGAGATCAAGGTGTGGACCAGAAATTACATGGCTCTACAAGCGGGACATGGTATTTAGGAAGTTATGTTTTGCGATAAAAAATCATTATATAAGTCTACCTAAGCACGAATGTAGGTGTAAAAAGTGATAATTGAGTGGTCTTCAATGCAAGTATGTTGTAGCTGCTATATGTGCACATAGAGGGATGCTTGAAGATTATATCAACAAAGTATATAAAAGGGGAGACCTACCTTGCTGTGTATAATGAAGTAATTCATTTCATTCCTAGTCTCGGTGGGTCGTGACTAACCAACAAGATGTGTGGCCTCCAATTATTTGAAAGCCAACAAGCATACCTAAAAAATTTAGGAGACCATATGAGCCACTACTTGCTCATAAGGAATCACAAATTGATGGCATAATAAGATGTGTGTTACAAACAACCTGGCCATAATTTCACGGTGCAAGATGGGTTAGACTAGAGAGAGTCCATATCACTGTACGACGAGGAGCGTGAAGGGAATGTATCTTCCTCTACTTCATAGGTTTAATTTTTTATATATTTTAGTTGATACATATGACATTATAAATTAAGTAAATGAAAAGGCAATAAATTACAGGTGCAAGTGTTTGAAAGGAACGAATAGTATCTCCAATTTGACGATTTGGGGTTTTGTTAAAATTTCGATATTTCGGGCTCTAGAAAAGAGAGAATTGCTAAGAGAAGAGATTAAGAAAAGCACAACAATGAGGGAGATGAAGCTAGTATTCCTCATCAAAAACTATGTAAACCACCAACATCGAATTCCAACTTATTTCAAACAAGAAGTGGATCAATATATCCGAATAGACAAGCAACCCAATATGTTCTCTATTTGACCATCATCAAAAAAATTATACCTCACTAGAAACCGAAAGCATCACTCAGACGATCTCCCAGCATTCAAAAATAACAATTAACCACCAAAATAAAGATGACCTGTGGCAATAAGAAGTAATAAAAATATAAGCAAACCCGGAAACAACTGTACCCACATCGTAAGAAATAAAAATTAGTAGAAAAAGGTTGGTGTGTTCGCCAAACCAGGAAATTGATGAAGAAGGGGAAGGAGAAAAAAGTTCTGTATCGAACCAGTAAGAAATAAAAAAAGACGAACGCAATAAATGCAGTGAAGAGGATGCCGGCAACATTTACTGTCCAACGGAGGCCTGAGCAGGGGAGGATGATGGCCACGGCGAGTGCCCAATGACGCTTGAGATGATGGCCACGGCGAGTGCCCAATGACGCTTGAGATGATGGACAGCGACAGTTGATCCTTGGGCGGGGCTATCGACTAGGGAGGGGCCTTAATGGTGAAGAGTCCATATGCCAACGCCAGAGAGAGAGAGAGAGCAACATCTTGCTTCGTCCAAGAGGGAGGCAGACGACAACAGATTGCTAAGATGGGAGGGAGAGAGACAAGGAGGGAAATGTGAACCAGGAAAGAGACGGGAGAGGGAACCGATGGCAATCCGGTTTTTATTTCCTGCGATGAATGACCAAGATTTGTCGCAATAGACAACCTTTGTTCTTAAGCAGATTTAAGCAGGGAAGAATACTATGCAGCCAAGACTGCCTACATACATATATAATTGATTTGGTTCTAGAGGTTCGATTTGACCTTCAAACAATGCACGAAATCACAAAGGAACAAAAAAAATACTAACTGGTTTCTATTAGTTTGATTAGTTCTTTGAACACTTCTGCTCACTCTTAAAGCCTATGCTGGACACCAGCTTGTGCATGGGTTCAGGCTACCAAAGGCAAAGTATCTTATTGTATGGCTTCTCTTCTCATGATGGGCTCGTATCCTTCAGCTTGAGGAACATAACCAGAAAACGTTTTCAGCACAGTTTAGGAAGACGGGCTGTGAACGTTTGTGGACTCAATTCCTTTCGGCTTGTGTGGAAATTTGCAGGCAAACATAGTTCAGTATCAACAAAACTTGCATGTGTATGCTAGAAAAACGTGCTTACCCAATTAGACGACTGTAATTCTTGAATCGGTGAAGAGGTTAACTTTTACAATAGAGGACTCAGTGAACACATTAATTTCCACCCCAATGAGCACAATGTTCTTTTCTCACAGATTCTTTCTGGTGCAATGGTGAGGCCTAAGGCAGATGCATGCCCTAGGTATCGAATTTGTGATCTTCAGGTTGTGAGTTGACTTCCTAGCCAGGTGAGTTATTGCTCCTGCTTTTCACAGATTTACACAAATAAATAACATTATTCATGCAAGCCATAAAACAAGCGCAACCCAGCATAATCAGCTCATCTGTCCATCCAGGTGTTCTGACTTCAAAAGTATTTCCATGTTACGATGTTGGTGACTAGTAAGAAGAATCAGAAACATTCAAATATGAGACTAGGCCAAAACTGAGATAAATTACTCTTGCAATCTTTATCTAAATAAAAGGTCTCATTTTGCTTTGCATGATCGATTCCCAATTGCTACCTAAGTGACAGGATAAGTATTGATGAGGCTCAGCCTTCTGTATTTATCCCATAATAGAGCCCGCTCTTCTAGTTAGAGGCACAAACAATCCAATTTAATGTCACCAAAACCCAAATGCATTTCTGGATTGAATTAGGCCTGTATATCATATTCTTAAAATTCCCACCTGGATCCGAAAAGATTCTTGTTTACAAATGTATGATGGATCCATTTTAAATCTGTTTCATTTGTGTTTTTTGCATGTAAGGTACAATTTTCACTTCTATTGAGTTAAAGTTTACAAGACAAGGATTAGGTTGGAAATATGGGACATCTGTATGTTACAATGCACCATCAGTAACTACAAGCAAGAGAGAATCTCCAAATACAAAGTTGACAACATTCCCCCACAAAATGTCATCATCCCTTCGAAGAACAATGCTGTTAGTATCCGTTGCCTTCAGAAATAAGAATGCCGATCAAAGTAGGAATTGGAGCTTTAGCACAACCAAAATCATTGCAATTAAAATCCTGTATCCTGAAAATGAAGCTAAACCAAGTTGCCAAATGCTTCGCTATCTTCAGCGAAAGGCCTTCATCAAAGTTTGACAGTATCACCTTCAAAGTTTTCAAGAAAAGATCATCTTGGCTTCTCACTTCCCTGAAACCCAAAACTAGAAAAGGTCTGGCTTCATCCATCAGTTGAGATCTTCGAAGAAGGTAGATGGGATCTCTTCTGCGGAGATCAAGGTTGAGACACACTTGAACTGTCACAAGGTACATTTCAATGAAATAAGCTAACTCTCGATGGCGTGTATGTGCAAAGTAACTCAGTAGTTGCAAAGAGACAAGGTCCTACCTTGTGCTGATTGTATTTCTCCCTAACTGCTTTCAGTGTACACTTTCTTTTGTTCAATTGCAGGTCATGTATGGCATGGATGCAATCTTTAAGCTCAGATGGCTTATAACCCGCCTGATTTTGCAGAGCCAGTGTCTGAAAACGTGCTTATATTGTTAAGTTTCTCATTATGAATATATTATGCTATCATAGAGTGAATGTCAAACAGAGATGACACTCGCAGACTTACCCAAGGATGAGCCCTTGGCAGGATGGTGAATCTTGCAACAAATAAAATAGATGCAGCAATTTGTGATGGCAAGAAACGAAGGCAGCCATAATCTAATAAGCTTAGTTCAGCCAGGTAACTGCTCAAAAACTCCAATAGCAAATTGGCTGACTGCAAACAAGACAATCCCAGAATCGAAAACATAAGCCAGATATATTAACACTGAAGAGCATTAAGGACTATACCTTTACAAAGAAACCCATGTACCTTGTTTCTTCCTTGAAGAGTCGCTACAAATCGTCTGTGGTTTAAAACAAGAACAATGACACCAAAATCAGTCACATATTACAAGAACAGGAAACATACCAAAGGTTCCAGAACAATTCAAAATCAGCTTCTTGCCTTAAGAAAGTCTTGATGGTAGGACTGCTCATCTCAAAATTCAAAAACAAGAGTATCTTCGTCTCCATCTCAACCACCTTCACATATAAGTCAGGCATGGAATTAACAAAAAATGCTTTTGCAAGCAGAATCTGAAAGGTGAAAATGATGCTTGAACGGGGCTTGAAGTTAGCCAAAATTACCTCTTCTTCAGTGTATGTATTGTCAGTTATATAGCAGAAATCTTCAACGTGAGGAGGACTAATCTCTTCATACTTACTGCGATCAAACAAAAACTATTGCATGTCAATAACCAAAGAAACCAAAAAACAAGAAAAAAATTAATGGACTAATGAGAAAAAGACTTACGAGGCAATTAACATGCAAGAAACTCCTAACAGTTGAAGTTTCTGCCTGTTGAGCAGATTAGCAGAGAGATATAGATCGACGTAAGAGATGGTGAGATATAAAGTATCTGAAACAAGCTTGTATTCTTCCGCGACTTCAACCAACCAATCCACTAAAATCGCTCTCATATTTGGAGTAAGGTCTTTCTGAGTGGACTCCATATAGCTAGGGACTGGCCTTCTTTTTACCTGTTTGATCGAAACAAATCGAAGCCACCATCAGCATCAATTGAACTAAATTTCTTCCAGACGATGAAAACCATGAACGTATGATACAAATCTTCATCAAATAATTGTCAAGATTAACATCAAATCGAGATGAACTTGACAGAAGAAAGACCCTTCTCCATAAAGGGATGAAGTGGCAAAGATGCATTACATAAAACTGAAGGAACCGTTAAACGTGTAAAAGTAAACGAATGACGAAATAAAAAACATAGTTTCATAGGAAACAACACACACAGAAACCTAACTGCAAACATGGAACCATGGATCAACATCACAAGATCTACATAGAAAACGAAGAAAAGTGAACGGAATCCAAGACACAAGGCAATAGTTTCAAACATCACAAAATCCGCCTAAAAAGTGAAGAAGGAATCCAACTCCAAAACATATCAGACGGACCAAAACCGTGAACCCGGCATCAATTCACAGCAAAACTGAACACCCAATATTTATAAATCAATAAGAAATACTTTACCTCTGAGTCTTGAAGGTACCGATAGATATCGGGGGCATAAGGCTCACACATGTGCGGATCGTCGCCGAGAGGGTCGACAGTATCAACCCCGCGCCGTGTCCTTACCACCGCCTTCCTGGCTCCGACGGGTTCGACGACGGGAGAGGTCCCGACGAGGTTAGTGAGCTCACGAAGAACGGCGCGCCTCTTCCGTCGAGCCGCAGAAGAAGAAGAAGAAGGCGATCGAGAGGCTTCGCCGAGCCTCTTGGCACCCGCCCGTGTGACTAGAGCTCAGTTCTCTTGGTCGGCAGACATAGCGACCGTAATGATGATTGGCCGTCCTCTACAAGAAGGAGAAGAAGAAGAAGAGAGCAACTCTGGAGCATCTATGTACGCGAAGTAAGGGGAAGGAAGAGAGGCTTTAATGGTGAGCGTTTGTCTGAAAAGAGAAAACGGTATTCGAGGATGGCGCCCATTTTCCCACCTGCCTTATCCTCTTTCAAATTTTCGGTTTGCCACTGACCGGCGTCCACCAGCCGGCTTTCCTTTTTCAAATTGTCGGTTCTCCGTCCACTTGCTAATCTTTACTGCACTTGCGCTTAGAACTTGTGATGCTTCGATATAATGAGTATCACGAGTATGAAAATATATGGTTTCCAACTACGTGGACGCTTGAGATTTCGAATAAACCACTCTTGTAAATATCTACACAAGTATAAAGTTATAAGTATAATATGCTACGTACCATCTTAGAGTTTCATTGAATTTTCAGTAACAATATTGCTACATATTCTCTTTTACAACTCACTTCCATTAACTGGTATGGGTATCATGTGGTTTCTAACAATGCGTATGGTTGAGATTTGATATTGTAAGACACGAAAATCCCTTGCTCCTGGTTTACAAGCCCAGAAACGAGTTCTTTTCGAATTTACGTTGCTTTATGGGAGTGCCAGCTAGCTTACGCCACCTAGTGAAGGTTTTTAAAATATATCTGACTTTTTGGGCAATTGTGGACAAGCGGGATCTTTTTGCTTGAAACCTTCTTGAACCGGTGCTCAAAGGTCAGTTCCAGCGCTTAGAAAACTTCGATCTTTTAAACAAACCTATTTTTTGAAAAGAAAAGCGAGTATGAGGATTGTTTGCCTAAGTTGCAGGTTTTATTTACAGGGTTATCCGTATCCAAGTCTTGGAGCTTTTAAGCTAATTAGGCCGGATGTGTGTGCTTCAAGTGGCCTATATTAGCGAAGTTTGAGCATAGTTTGGGGTTTTCTCTTTAACAATGCGCAAGATGCTAGGATGCACGAACTCTCGGAGGTTGGATATGATGTGAGCTAGGCTCGAATTGAAAGCAACTCATACACCCAACTGAAGGGGAAATACTCGAACCTTAAAAGCAACTCACACGACTTGAATGTAAATTGCGGAAGGGAGATATACTTATATTAAGAGCGAAAAGGCTCAATGCACGCGTGTGTGAGTATAGAATTGAAATGACAAACTCACACGACTTGAATTGAACTTGTCGAAATTGAAATATAAGTATATATATGAGCGGTAAGGCTCAACGTGTTCGTGTGTGTTGTGTATAAATGGAAAGATAACTCACACACAAGACTTGAATTGAACTTTGCCGAAAGGGAAATATAGATATATATATGAGTGGTAAGGCTCAACGTGTTTGTGTGTGTTGTGTATAAATTGAAAGACAACTCACACACATGACTGAAAATTAACTTGCTGAAAGGGGAGATATAGATATAAGACTGGAAAGGCTCAATGTGAGTGAGTGCTTTTGGTGTGTAAATGGAAAGACAACTCACACAACTGAAATTGAACCACCCGGAATGTAAAGACATACACAGCTGAACATAAAACTCACGCAGCTGAAAGTATATAGTTACTCTATATCTTAGGGGCTGCCAAGGCCAAAATGTACGTGAGGGTGTTAAGCAAGTGCTCGGGTGCCCTTCATGTGCAAGTGTGGAATTGAAATGATAACGCACACAGCTGAAAGTAACAACCCGAATGAAATTGTAACGTACACGACTCTTACTAGAGTCTTTGGAGTAAGAGCTAAAGCTCAATGCATGTGTGTGTAAAGCGTGTATGATTAAGAGCTAAAGCTCAAGTGTACGTGAGTGTCTTGTGTACGAAATAAGAGCTAAGGCTCAAGTGCACGTGTGTGTCTCGTGTACGAGATAAGAGCTAAAGCTCAAGTGCACGTATGTGTCTCATGTATCAAGCACCAATATTACATCCCGGTGGAAGACCATGTTTCATTACTACAATCTCGTATCAAAATTGAATTAAGTATGAAAGGAGTAATGTAAATACCGAATTTTAAACACTTACAAGTGATTTAGCTTTCTTCTCCTTACTCACGCTTGGGCTTATGTCCACCTTGGGCAGCCAAGAGGGGTCTCCCTAGGTGGGTTTGAGAGAGAGTTTGGGGCTTGAGAAAGCTCGTGGGTTTGGGACTTAGGAGGACCTAGGTTCGGCCAAGAAGCTCACGGCAACAAGGTGGGGCTGGTTAAGGTCGGTCCTAGGGTAGGTCACAGTCTAGATGGGGGCACGGTTAGGGTGTGGCTAGCTAAGGGCTGAGCCACGGATATAGGATAGCAAGTAGGTCCTATGGTGATGCACCAAGGCAGTCGGGACAGGCGTTGCAGGCAGGTCGGCGCTAAGGCGCTGGGCGAGCAGCAGGGGGCACGGGCGGCAGTGTGGAGAGCGCTAGGGTGCGGAACGCGTTAGGGGGCGCGACAGGGCGCGGTAGGGGCGCGCAGGGCTCACGGTTGGCTGGGGGTGTGAGGGTGGCCTTGGGGGTTTAGCCTAGGTTCTTGTTAGGGGTAGTTTGAGTGGGTTAGGCTAGGTTTAGTCCAATTAGGGTGAGGTTTAATGATGTGGGTTAGGTGGATTAGGCTATGATTAGGAGACCTACCTCTTGGAGCCAGTCCTTCTTGGTTGAGCTCACGTCCAAGCCACGGTTGCAGCCTTCCTTGATCGAGCCCACCTTGGTTGCAACCCATTTAGCCAACAAGGCTTGAACCCACCTCACCCTTGAGCCAACATGGCTAGGTTTACCTCTCACTCTCTCTCCTCCAAACAATTTCCCGTGAATCCCTTCTCGGAGACCCCCTCACCTCTATTTATAGGCAAGTGAGGTGGGTCTTGGGTTTGGATATGGGTTCGAGATCTGGATCCAAATCCAAGTACTATTTAGATCTGGATCTGAATATTTATGACCAGATCTGATCCAAATCCAAACAGTTATATGGATATGGATCTGGATATTTTGGTTTAGATCTGATCCAATCCAAACACTATTTGGATTCAATCCAAATCCAAATACAAACACTATTTGGATATGGATCTGGATCTGGATATTTATGGTCCATATCCAATCCAAATTTTCTCTGAATAGTCCTTCTTGGTGTTTCGAGACGGACGGTTTGTGCAGGCCCTTGCTTCATCAGCGCTCCGTCTTATGCTGGGTTTTCCCCAGTTTTGTCGTCTGAATTCTTTTTCGCCCTTTTAGACTTCGTTTCTGCTTAATTTCGTCGTTTCTGGCTTGAATTTCTGCTGCTTGGGTGGATGTGCTTGACTTGGCTTTTGGGTGCTTCGAGCTGGCAATCTGCATCGGGCCTGGGCCTTCTTTTCGCCTTTTGACCCTAGCTTTTATCAGGCCAGGGTGCTGTCTTCGGGCTTCTGAACCTGTTTTTGAGGCTGCTTTAGCATTCAGGCTTTTGGAGCTGCTTCTTGATCAGGTATCGTCCTTCATGTTTCACCTGTTTCATTTGGCTTTTGCAAGATTGGGACTTTGCCCATATGTGTGTAAAAATCAATTTGAACGGGGTTTAAAGCAATATTTCGAGCTTTTACAACCCCTGGGTTTTCAAAAACTCCAGTTTTAGGTTTTTAAATGAACTTTAAAACCAGGTATTTGGTTTTGAAATTTGTTTTATTTTGAGGTGTTTACAGATGCCCCTCTCTGGCATTATCCAAATTTATTTGGATGATGGTAAAGATGACAACACTCCTGTTTGCTTTCTCCCTGGATTCATCCTCAATAATATAGGATCGTTCCAATTTTGAGAAAAACGTTTGTTTTGTGCCTAGTAAGAGAGGATTTTTGCCAAAGGGGACTTTGCCTAAGATGGTGCTAGTCCTAAATTGGGATTGTGCAAGTGTCCATGCGTGCATATGAATGAGTGGCATGGGAATGTCATGCTAGGAAGTATGGTCTCCTAGAGACTTAATGTAATGGTCGAACTTTGGGAGTCTTATGAAGACCTGCTGCACCAAGTGGGCTGGTCTTATGCTGCTCGATGCTCGAGGTTTTCTAAACTCGTTTTTGAAAGAGGAAAGCTCCTTTTTTGCTTCAATCCTAAGGATTTCAACTTTTCATGTTTCCCTTTACTTGAGTCTTGATACTCGCTAATCTAGTGGAGGTTTTATTCGAAAATCAAGCCATATTTCAAAATTCCTATGCCTTACTCAAACGTCGAATTCTCAAACAAGATGAGATTCAAGTAAGCAAATCCTATTTTTACTTTAGAATTCCTCGAAATGAACCTTTCTTCACTTGGGATAAGTCGTAGGGATGGGGGAAAGAGCTACCACGATCCCTTCTGGAGTATCCCGTGGTTTAAGGCAAAGAGGCGGAAAACTGCTACTTTTGAGCTTTTTGGCCGTTTTTCTGTTTTTCGTAGAGGGTCTCCCTTTGAGAGTATTTTTTCTTTATTACCTCTTTTTCATAGAATAAATGATTTTTTCTTTTGAATCAGCTTTCTTTTGGGAAAGAGATTTTTGTAGGGATTTCCCTTTTTCTTTTTGGCCAAGTTTTCCTTTTGGGAAAGAGAAGAGAAACGGGGAAGGACTTATCCCAAGGATCTACTCGATTCATCCCAGATCAACCTATTTAGAAATAGCACGTACTACTTTTAAGTATCTTGCTATTTTGAGCCAGGCCTTCTTTTGTAAGAACAAGGATTTTGAAAATGTGACCCATTGGTTTTGGAAAACTCCACTTTTTCACAAGCAATCGAGTCTCTCATTCAGGGTTGCACGATTTACTTTGATCCTTACTCACGAAGTTTCAAAGGAGGTTTTCAAAATATTTTCAAAATAGGGCTCAGCTTAGACCCTACACATGGTATTTTTTCAAAAATTGGGCATTCATAGGGTCAGCTAAGTTCCTACCCTCAACATCGACTAGCCAATAGGCATTATTCGTGGTGGTTCCACGTACAACATAAGGGCCATCCCACTTGGGCTGCCACTTTCCAAGTAGATGTGGGTCACGATATTGGATGATTTTGAGCACAAGGTCTCCCACTTTGAAGTGGCGAGGTCTCATATGTTTCTCATAGTGTCGGGCTACCCTTTGCTAGTATGCATGTGCATGATCCATGGCAAGGAGCCTTCGCTCATCTAGTAAATCAAGCTCGGCCATTCTAGCATGGTGAAGCGTCTCTAGGGGGAGGTCGAGTGCAAGTGATGTATGAAATGAATGAATTTTGGTATGAATGGGGAGAATGACGTTTGTGCCATAGACCAACTCAAATGGTGTGACATTTGTGGGAGTTCGGATGTAAGTCCTATAAACCCATAAGGCTTCATCCAGCTTTTCATGCCACGTCCTACTCTTTTCTAACGTTTTCTTAATAATGCTTATGAGAGTCTTATTGGTAGCTTCGGCTTGGCCATTGCCTTGAGGGTAGTAGGGCGATGAGAAGTGGTGAGTTATGCCATAGGTGTTACATAACTTAATCATCCTCTCATTTTTGAAGGGGATACCATTATCGGACACTAGGTCCTTTGGAACCCCAAAGCGAGCCAGAATATTTTTCCTAATGAATGCCACTACATGTTGTCCCTGAACATTGGTCAGGGAGGTAGCTTCAACCCATTTGAAAAAATATTCAGTGGATGCGAGTATAAACCTATGCCCATTTGATGCATGAGAAAATATTGGTCCTATGATGTTAAACGCCCACATGGTGAATGGCCAGGGGCTGACCACGGAATGCAATGTGGATGACGGGGTATGAATGGCGTGTCCATGCACTTGACATGGGTGACACTTCCTAACATGGTCATGGCAATCCTACTTTAAGGTGGACCAAAAATAACCCGCTCTAAGTATTTTCATTGCCATCATATTGGCATTTACATGCCCTCCACATTCTCCATCATGGAATTCATGCATTACTATCCTAGCCTCCTCCAGGTCGACACACCTCAGTAAGATGCCAGTGAAACTTTTTTTGTAAAGAACCCCTCTCAAAATCAGATATCGGGTTGAAATTCTTCGTATAAAAGCTTTGTCTTTGGATGAAGTGTATTATGAAAATGCTCTGTTTTCTAAGAACTCTTTAATGTCTTGAAACCAGGGTTTTTAGTGGAAATTGGGTTGCTTTGGCAAATCTCCAAATCATGTGTGGATGGTGTGGGCGAGTGCCATATTTCTAAGGGTCAAGTTTCCATGGGATCGACCCTTAGGGCTGAGCCCAAGGATGAGAGGGCATTAGCTATGCCATTATCCTCTCTTCCAACGTATGTGAGTGTACACGATTTGAACGACTCGACCAGCTTGGTGGCCAACTCGTGGTATGGAAGAAGTTTTTCGTTTTTGACTTGCCAAATCTTTAACACTTGGTTTATGACAAGTAAGGAATCTCCAAAGACTTTGATGCATGATGCCCCTAGAGTTTTTGAAATTTTTAGGCCTTATGAGTGCTTCATACTCGGTTGTATTGTTGGAACATTCGAAATCTAGGTGAATGGCTATGGGTATTTCTCCCTTTTCAGGGGATATAAGGACGATTCATGCCCCAGCCCACCTCTTTGGTTTCGTGCCCTATCGAAGTACATCTTCCACACTTGGTTTTTATTTGAATAATTTGATAAAATATGATTTTGAAATTGGTTTTGAAAGATGCTTTCATCAGGCATTTTGTCAAGTGTGGGATACGAATCCAGATGGAAGTTTGATGATGATAGAATTTCAGGTCATACTCCATCAAGAGGAGCTGCCATTTACCCAACCTACCCGTGAGGATAGGTTTTTCAAATAAATGCTTGATTGGATCAAGCCTAGACACTATCCAGATCTCATAATCTAGGAAATAGTGTCGAAATTTTTGGCAGGCCCATACCAAGGCCATGCATGTCTTCTCCATGGCTTGATAATTTCGTTCATAAGCCAATAGAGTTTTCGAAATATAGTAGATGACATACTCTTTGTGGGTATCATCCTCATATTGAGCTAATAATGCACCCAAAGCATTCGTATGCACAGAAATGTAAAGCAAAAGAAGTTTTCCTTGCTTTGGAGGGTTCACAACAAGAGGATTAACCAAATACCCTTTTAGTCTTTCGAAAGCCTTTTGGCAATCATCGTTCCACACGAATTTCACCCCTTTTCTCAAAAGTTTGTTGAAAGGTTCGCATCTTATAGCGAGGTTCGAAATGAACCTTCTAATTGATTAGAGGCGACCTTGGAGGCTTCGGATTTATGGAGGGTGGAGGCATATCTATAATGGCTCGACATTTAGAGGGGTCGACTTCAATACCCCTTTGGCTTACCATAAAACCTAAAAGCTTGCCGGATTCTACTCCGAAGACGCACTTTTGAGGGTTTAGTTTTACCTTATAAAGCCTCAATCTTTCAAAAACTTTTTGCAAGGATTCAATATGCATATCTCGAGTTTTTTATTTTACCAAGAGATCATTCACATACACCTCTAAGATCTCATGAATTTGATCGTGAAAGATCGTGGTCATGGCTCTTTGGTATGTGGCACCAGCATTTTTCAAATCAAAGGGCATGACTGTATAGCAGTACGTGTCCCAAGGTGTAGTAAAAGCAGTTTTAGCCTGGTCTCTTGGGGCTAATTTGATTTGATTATAGCCCAAGTAGCTATCCATAAAGGAAAACATTTTATAATTTGCAGTACTATCGACTATCAAATCAATGTTTGGCAAAGGAAAGTTATCCTTTGGCGTGGTTTTGTTCAAATTTCTGAAATCTATGCAAATTCGTATTTTCCCATTGGATTTTCGAACCACAATAATGTTGGAAAGCCAATCAGAATACGCAATGGGTTTTATAAAACCAGCTTTAAGCAGATCTTCTAAACCCTCTTTTACTTGCGAATAGACATTCGGATGAATCTTCCTAAGCTTTTGTTTTATGGGTTTTGATTCTAGATCTAGGGGAAGACAATGCTTAACCACTTTTGGGTCTATACGTGGCATGTCTTCATACGTCCATGCAAACACATCGATATAGGTTTTCAAGAATGCAATGAATGATGTTTTTTCATGCTCATGCAAACATACGCCTATCTTAATGTGCTTGGGTTTTGTTTCATTCTCTAAGTTGATCTCTATGAAATTCCCTCCTATAGAATTCGAAGGTTTTTTAAAATCAAGGATTTTGTTAAACTCGGGAAGCTCAGAAGTGGGATCCTCCTCAGGGAGAAGGGGATCCTGTTCTGGGCTTTGATCATTCTCGAGAATTCTAAATCCTAGGGAATTTGGAGTGGATGCATGATTTTTGCAAACAACTGGTTTTGATTTTGGAGTTTCTATAGGTTTTGAAGACTTGGGTCCTTTTATGAAGATGATTTCTTCAAAAGCCTTGGTTTTTTCCAAATTTTTACCAGGGGTTGATATACACAAGTTTTTGTTTTTAGGATTTTGTAAATTTTTTATTTTTTTGGATTTTTGCAAAGCAAAGACACTTGGAGCTATACAAACTACAACTTTTTTGGTTTTTCTACAAATTTCTAATGTTTTTGGTTTTTGAGATTTTTCAAATTGTTTTTGTATTTTGAGATTTTTCAATTATTTTGGATTTTGGTTTAAGAAGGGATCTTCCATCATACCTACAAAGGAAAATGCCACAAGTTAGACTCTAAACAAGAGGTCTAAATCGTAGGTTTTTGCTTCACTAGGTTCCAGGGCACCCTTGACCCAGGTGGTCACAAGTGGTGGTTCTGGTGGTATTTTTAGAATATAGCCGATCCCATATCGGCTTGGGTTTGCTCTAGGCATTATGGGCTCGAGGCAACCATGGTTTTGATTCCCTAGACTTTGGTAGGGCATGTATCCCATGTTCAATAGCATGTTCTATGATTTTTGGTTTTTTGAAAAGTTTTGATATAATTCGTGGTTTTGGAAATTGCTATCGTCCATGTATGCATGAACAGTTTTTTGTCTAGGGTTTTAGACAATAGACGATACTTGGCCTTTCCTAGGATGGTTATAGTTTTGAGTGGGCAAGCTTGGGACTGCCCTTTGATACACATGACCTTCCTAGGCTTTTGGAGGATGAGTTTGGATGTCTCGATCAAGGGCCTACCAAGGTTGTCCTCGTAGGCTCGATAAGCTGACAAGCACGGGAAATTCTGGATTCCTTGAAGCTGAGGATTGTTTTCACCTAAAATTACTACTATTTGGTCTTCGTAGGGGATTTTGATATACCTATGAAAGGTGGATGGCACAGCTCGCAGGTTATGTATCCAGGGTCTTCCAAGCAATAGGTTGTAATGGGGGTGAATGTCAATTTATTAACCATTCAAACTACAACCTATCCTCATCAATACTGGGAGAAAATTATGAGAATGCATTTCATGCATCAGTAATATTTGATTGCTATGCAAAATGAAAACAAGCAGCTTGTGCCTGTAACCTTGCAAAAATTTGTGACAAGCCATTATTAGTCTATCAGTTGCGAGCAATACAGAACCCACCAGTGTGACTATTGCAAGAAGGTGGCAATGATCTAAGTTACCAACTTAAGTCGATGGTGCAGGGAAACTAGACTTCTTTTTACTAGTTCTTTTAGCTTTCACTTCCCATGTATATCTATTTGTCCATTTCAGAAAGAGGATCATCCCGTCAAGACATACTTCTTACTGAGCTTTCTTTTCATCACCCTTCTCATTTATCTTGGGACGGCAGTATAGCAACTATCATAACTTGCCGTCTGGCTTTCTTCGTTGATACAGTGAAACTCCTGTAATCCTGTTCAGAAGGCCCATCATCTTCTCTCTCACCATGAAATCCTGTTTTTCTAAAACTAGCGTCCTTCATTCCTGATAACCATGCTTACAACAATTAGCTTAGTTGTGTATTCCCAAATATCTTTCTTAACGTGCCTCTCTCGCATGACTACACGAGCAAAGCTTGAAACCCAAACTGATCTCTTTCTCGCATATTAGTTGATATTGCATGCCTGAGAATATAGTTTATCCTATCCAGCACAGTCTCATCCATCCAAGGTGACCTGAACCTAAATATCCGACTTATACTGGACTGCACATTATACCGATCAATGTTCAGCATCATCCGGGAATAGTGAAGAAGGCATGCCTTCATCTGATCGTCTCCGAAAAAGCCTCAAGAAGCCTGTGAACTCTTCGTGATTCTCTAGCAATCTGAATATCCTGAGAAGCTTCCTCACCAAGTGTCATTGATCATTTTGGAAAAGCCAAAGGTCGACACAAAATTCTCAAGAAATAAGCTTAGCTCCATGAGTAATGAGGTTCAGGTACAATAGGTGCATGCTTCAAAAACTCTAAGCCCTTTGTCATTCCTGTTCAAATGCTTTACAAATACCATCAATATTTTCTTTCGACATATTATACATCTTATTAAGTCAACAAGTGCATTGGATCGTCAAAGTTGTGATTTGTTTCAGTCTAAAATGTTTTATACTCTGTTGTGGATTGAATCAGTATGAAGAATTGGATCATCACTAGATGCAAAGATTCAAATGAAAACTTGAGCTCACAAGTTTGTTTAGCAGTTTTTGCAATCCACCCAGTTCTATGGGATCCATGCTGAAAAGATGCCTTGAGGCTTTTCTTCTGTGTGTTCATGTCCATGTTTCTCCACTGTGACCTGTATGGCATTACTACTTCTTTCCTTTATCATCTAAGGAATATAGTCAATATACTATTTTTGTTACCTTTATTTACAAGTTTGCTAGTTTTTTGCTGAGTTCTGGAGGAACTTATGTATGAATCATTTCTATTTGGAAGAAAATCAGCAAGAATTTTGGCTGTATCTTTACTTCTATTTGAACCTGATTATTCTTTTTGGGGAAACATCACTTGAGTTTCTCGTGTGAGGTTAACTGAGTAAACCACCAATGCCTCGTTCTTTCTAGCATAGGTGTTATTACCAGAGATATCTCTGACGTGAGTTGGCCTGGATATAAACTATTTTTTTTGTTTACCTATTACGTCGAATGTCCACGTATTTGTTCTTTTCTTGATTATGATGGTGATCAGTTTGTTATGCACCGCAGGCCATTCTACTTGATTTTCAGCATTATTTCGTAATGATTGAGACAACCGTTATAACACCAATGTTTCCTTTAATACCATTGATCCTAAGGCAACAGATAGGAGCTCTTCATATATGTGTTTGCGGTGATGACAGCGGCAACATTCTGGCTTCCAGTAAGTCGAGAGGAACTTGCACTCGGGATTTGGCTTCCACTAATTCAGGCCAGTCACTACCCATAAATGGAATAAGAACCTCATAATTTGAAGTCTCTAAATTTGTTATACATGTTTCATGCTCCTCATACGTACTGTGAATGCATTGTTTTGCAATGTCGATCCGCCTTGTAGACTTTAGATTTCTTGTATTAACGATTCAACTTTGTCTCTTAACTTCATGGTGAGGTTCTTTGGTGTTTGGCACATAGGTTGTTTGGCATGTATGCTTGTGTGCCTCCACTAGTTGCTGAGAGAATGTAGCCTTTTCATTGGTGATGGTTAAAGCAAAAGGAAAACCATTTATCCTATCATCATACATATTTCGTATTGGGAAGTGATTGCTTCAAATCTCCGGCTTTCGACGTTACCGGCACTTGGTGAACACTAGGAACCATTACTCATGAATCCGGCTGGAGGGCAAAGCAAATGTGCTGTTTACACCATGGCAACATAAATCTCATGTGTCTTTTCTCCAGGGTCTACACTGAGCGTTGAACTGTGTAAAGGCCTAGCACCAACGAGAATTGAACGGCTGACTATCCTCAAAGCAAAGCAACCCTGTCAAACCATGCTAACCATTTCTCGTACTCCAGAACGACAAAAGTTCATCAAGTACTGATACGTAAATAATTCCACAACTTACTGCTAGAGGAACAGATTTCATTGTCTCATTCAGAAGAACATCTCAAAGCATGGGACCTTAACTGCAAACCGATCAAACTAAGCCTCCAACATGAGGCGCCATTCGACTGGGAACCCCATGCTTCAAAGGAATACAAAGTTTTGCACTGAGGAAATCCATTTTATTCGACTGCGCACACAGGGCAGACAATTTTCTTTTTGATAGGCAAACTGCGGTGGTGGAGACCTATCCAAGAAGCACACCAGTGTATTAAACTCCTGACATGCCATCAGAAAGCCAAAGGTCTGGATAGTTCGCTTTCTCAGTTTGGGGATATTCACGCTTAAACTTTTTCCGCGTGTGATCTTGCAAAGTTAGTGATAAGCATGCTTAGTCTATTAGTAGCACCAATGGGTACTGAACTCCACAAGTAAGACTGTCGATAGAAGGCGGCGATTTAACTTCTCACCTTATCTCGGCAGTTGCACGGAAGCTGACTCCTTTTCACAACTCACTCTTTCCAATTCATGAAGGATCTGCTTGAAAAACATTGCTTCTGAATGAGCTTTCTTTCATCAAGCTTCTAATCCTGGCGTTGAAGGCAATGTATTCATTATGACACCTCACCGTCCGGCTTTCTTGCTCGAAGCAATCAAAACTCCTCTACCAAATCCTGTTGAAAACCCCCGTTGGTTTCCCTTCCACAATCCAACTTCGTTTTCCCAAAACTCAGATGTTTCATACCCTCGTAGTCGTAACCATTGCTTAGAACAAGTTTTCAGAATAATCATGGGATGACCAAGCATAAATGCTAAGCATGCAGCAGCATGAGATGCGACTATCGAGCTTCTCGAAAGCAGGAAAGCAGCACGGCATGGTCTCCCCGAAAGATGCCAAAAGATCCGTGAGTCGTCCGGTTTCGCATGCTCCTGGAATGGTTCAGAACCCCGCCACCTATGGCCACAGTTGATCCACATCCACCGGTCATAGATAGGCAGATTATGCACCAAGAAGACGAAATTGTGCGAATTACACCTTTAGCTTCCCAACTTCTGAGACCAAATTCACTCTTATTGGTGTCACGTCTTAAAAGATGTTTGGGTGGACGCCACAAATTCATCCGTGCTGGTTAAGGAACCCCATCCTCGGAGGTGGAAAACAGTGGAGCGAGAAGCTGGATAAGTAAGAGGCCATTACTGAGCAAAGCATTGATCGAAAATCAACATGGAATGCGTTCATATATAGGATCTCAATCAGAAAAAAGGGCAACACAAAAAAGAAGTTAAAAGGACCAAAAGCTTCAACCCAGTATGAAGTTTCACCACCAAATTGGATCCTCAACTTGCCTAAAATTTCTATTATCAAAAGATGGGTGAAAGAAAAACGAAAGAATTACAGCCTTCTACGAACAAACGATCCTTTCCAGAACGAAGACAATGAAGATCGACGATTAAATAAAATCAAGATCCCTCAAACTCCTAAAGAAACCGTGTCATAGTGAAAGAGGGTAATACATGCTACTCCACGAAAATGGCTTTTGGTTCAAATGAAATATCATCACAAATTCTAGAAACACCCCATTTCCCCATATCGAACAACGAGGAGCTGGTCTACATGGGCAGATGATGTACCGAGAAGACGAAAACATGAGAGAGAGAGAAGGGTGTGGATTCCCTGACGAGAGGAAACGCCGATGGCCGGACGCCGCCCTGCCGACGAACTTTTCGACGTAACCACTGACCGGATAACCGATATCCTTCCCTGGTTCTGCTTCCCAGGGAAGGTATAGCATCAACCAATTAACTACCTGTGTGCTCTGTCACCACCTAAACTTTAGTCGAATGACTTTCGGCTTGATGCTTCGGTTCAACATTACGTGTCTCGTGTCGTACAACACGTATCAGTGCGACCGAAGACAATCGCAATTTAAATTGTCCGGGAGAAACTCGCGCGAGTCTAAGCAAATCGAAAGGAAGCCATGGGCGAAGAACTCGATCATTTTGTGTGTCGGTGAAAAGAAACCGGGATCGATCGATTCATCACAGTGGTAGGTAGATAGAGAGCAATGGAAGAAGAATTGACGGCGGTTCGATTGGTAGGAGGGTCACAGAGGAGAAATGAGGGTTTTATCATGGAGTTGCAGAGAGGCAGCTAGAGGGCGAAAGCAAGCTCGAAGGTTTCGTTCGCGAGATTCTGCTTCATGAGTTTCGATCTCCTCCAGACACTTCCCTTGCAAGCAGCATCTGTCGAAATCCTTTGATTGTCTCGCCGGGCTATGGTGAATCCTTGATGAGAAGGGTACGGTGATTTGGGCTTTCAGAAATTTCGTTTGAAGTAAAGGTTTTCTGATGGCTCTTGCACTTCCGTTCCTATAATATTGCTTGTTGCGTATCATGGTTATTGTTAAAAAATGCCCTTTCTTCAAGAAGTTATATTCATCTCTGAATGATCCTCAGATTGATAGCGTGATCTAATTAGTGACAATGGCCTGGAACAACTTGGATAGATACTTTTGGGGAAGACACCTTCCCTTCTGATGTTACTGTTCCCTTTATGAATTCCTGCTCTTCATCTTCTTCTTGATTATGCGGTTTTCTTTATCAGCTTCTCTCTTCATCTTCTTCTTGGCTTGCACATTGTACTTGATTAGTGTTCAGAATCATTTGAGAATAGTGAAGAAGGCATTCCTGTCTGGAAACATTTCATCATATCGTTTGCAGATCCTCTTAGTGAAAGCCTTAAGAAGCCTGCGAATAATTTGTGATTCCACGGCAACCTGAATCTTTTGGGAAAGTTCCCCAGTCCTCGAGAAGTTTAACACTACACTCTTCCAGATCACCAAAAGTCTCCCACCACTTTTCTACACATACCTTGTCTAAACTTAAAGATGTAAGCTGAGCTTCGTGAACGAGGAGGTTCAGGTCTGATAGGTGCGTGTTTACAAAACTCTAAGCCCCTTGTCATTCCCGTTCAAATGCTCTGCAAATACCACCGAAATTTACATAAACTCCGTAACTGCATTGGGTCATCATCATTGTGACGTCTTCCAGTCTAAAACGGCTTATACTCTGCCATGTGGATTGAATCACTATGCAGAGTTGGATTATCACTAGATGCCCTCATCTAATTCAAACTTGAGCTGCCAGAATTTGTTTGTTCGTGCTATTTGCTTTGTGTCCCAAGATACCTGAAGCATTTCTCGAGTGTAACCAGGAAATTGTGCCATTTCCCTCAAATTGGCAGTTGTTTGCTGAGTTATAGAGATCTGGCTCAGTTCCATTGGAGGAATGATTACATCTATTAAAAGAGGCCTTGGAAGGCCATTATCGAGCAATGATGCATCGAGTGAGAATCATCGGACTCAAGAGAAGCATGGGCTTCGAACGGTAGCAAGATCACCATCAACATGGTACATGAGTTCATTCCTAAAATCTCAATCAGGAAACACTTCAGGGTGTATTGAACTCCCGACATGCCATCAGAGAGCCAAAGGTCTGGATAGTCCGCAGCCCCACTTTGGGTACTAAAACACTTCTGCGTGTACAACACATTATACGTGCGACCGAAGACAATCGCAATTTAAATTGTCCGGGAGAAACTCGCGCGAGTCTAAGCAAATCAAAGGAAGACCATATCTTGCAAAGTTATTGATAAGCATGATTAGTCTATTAGTTGCACCAATGGGTAGTGAACTCCACAAATAAGACTGTCGGTAGAAGGCGAAGATTTAACTTCTGACCTTATCTCGGCAGTTGCACGGAAGCCGACTCCTTTTCACAACTCACTCTTTCCAATTCATGAAGGATCTGCTTGAAAAACATTGCTTCTGAATGAGCTTTCTTTCATCAAGCTTCAAATCCTGGCGTTGAAGGCAATGTATTCATTATGGCACCTCACCGTCCGGCTTTCTTGCTCGAAGCAATCAAAACTCCTCTACCAAATCCTGTTGAAAACCCCCGTTGGTTTCCCTTCCACAATCCAACTTCGTTTTCCCAAAACTCAGATGTTTCATACCCTCGTAGTCGTAACCATTGCTTAGAACAAGTTTTCAGAATAATCATGGGATGACCAAGCATAAATGCTAAGCATGCAGCAGCATGAGATGCGACTATCGAGCTTCTCGAAAGCAGGAAAGCAGCACGGCATGGTCTCCCCGAAAGATGCCAAAAGATCCGTGAGTCGTCCGGTTTCGCATGCTCCTGGAATGGTTCAGAACCCCGCCACCTATGGCCACAGTTGATCCACATCCACCGGTCATAGATAGGCAGATTATGCACCAAGAAGACGAAATTGTGCGAATTACACCTTTAGCTTCCCAACTTCTGAGACCAAATTCACTCTTATTGGTGTCACGTCTTAAAAGATGTTTGGGTGGACGCCACAAATTCATCCGTGCTGGTTAAGGAACCCCATCCTCGGAGGTGGAAAACAGTGGAGCGAGAAGCTGGATAAGTAAGAGGCCATTACTGAGCAAAGCATTGATCGAAAATCAACATGGAATGCGTTCATATATAGGATCTCAATCAGAAAAAAGGGCAACACAAAAAAGAAGTTAAAAGGACCAAAAGCTTCAACCCAGTATGAAGTTTCACCACCAAATTGGATCCTCAACTTGCCTAAAATTTCTATTATCAAAAGATGGGTGAAAAGAAAAACGAAAGAATTACAGCCTTCTACGAACAAACGATCCTTTCCAGAACGAAGACAATGAAGATCGACGATTAAATAAAATCAAGATCCCTCAAACTCCTAAAGAAACCGTGTCATAGTGAAAGAGGGTAATACATGCTACTCCACGAAAATGGCTTTTGGTTCAAATGAAATATCATCACAAATTCTAGAAACACCCCATTTCCCCATATCGAACAACGAGGAGCTGGTCTACATGGGCAGATGATGTACCGAGAAGACGAAAACATGAGAGAGAGAGAAGGGTGTGGATTCATGTCTGGAAACATTTCATCATACGGTTCGTAGATCCTGTCAGCGAAAGCCTTAAGAAGCCTGTGAATAATTTGTGATTCCACGGCGATCTGAATCTCTTGGGGAAATTCTTCAGTCCTTGAGAAGTTTAACATTACACTCTTCCAGATCACCAAAAGTCTCCCACCACTCTTCTACCTATACCTTGTCTAAACTTAAAGACGTAAGCTAAGCTTCGTGAACGAGGGGGTTCAGGTATGATAGGTGCATGTTTAAAAAACTCAAGTCCTTTGTCATTCCTTTTGAAATGCGCTGTAAATACCATCAAAATTTCCGTAGACACTTGCTAGATCTCATGAACTCAATAACTGTATTTGGATCATCATTATTTTGACGTCTTCCAGTCTAAAACGGCTTATACTCTGTGATGTGGATTGAATCAGTACGCAGAGTTGGATTAGCACTAGATGCTCGCATCTAATTCAAACTTGAGCTCCCAGAATTTGTTTATTCATGTTACTTGCTTTCTGCCCCAAGATGTCTGAAACATTTGTAGAGTTTATCAGGGAAATTGTGCGGTTTCCCTGAAGTTGCAGTTGCTTGCCGACTTGTAGAGATCTGGCTCAGTTCCAGTGATGAAATGATTACATCTGCCTTATATTGAAAGATATTATTACTGATTCATAGTTTGTTTATGCAATCTACCCTGTTCTTGGTATCCATCATGAAAAAGATGACTAGAAAGGCTTTTCTTCGCTGTTTTCATGTCCGTGTTTCTCCACTGTGACTTTGATGGCCTTACTTCTTTCCTTTCTATGCATTATCTACAATATACTATTTTCATTCCCACTACTTCATAGTTGCTAGTTGTTTGCTGAGTTTTGGAGAAGCTTATGTTTGAACCGTTTCTATTTGGAAGGCACTCAACAATCATTTTGGTTGCATCATTACTTCTGTTTTAGCCTGATTATACTTCGGGTATTACTCAGTCTTGTATGAGAAACCCCACCAATGCCTCTTCTTTGTGACGTGGTTTCTTATGGGAGATGTCTCTGATGTCAGTTGAAGGAAACATGGCCTGAATATGAACTATTTATGTCTCGCCCTGCGTCACAAAGTGTGAGTTGTAGTAAACGGGACCGGCTGATTGAACAGACAGTCTCAGTTCCATGGGAGGAGGAATCGTAACCAAGTTATGGGGGGTCCTGGCTCCATCATGGTTTGGGCCTAGTTGTCCGCTTCTGATCTCGGTTGGTTTTCAGCCTGGTTCAAGCCACTGCCAGTCCAAAACCAATTCGGTATATCCCAAACCAGAGGAGTTTGATTTGAGCAGAATCTTAAATGAGTTATGGCAGGAGATATCTCACAGCATATGTAGTTGTCTCACAGCATATGCATTTGAATGACAAGATTCAAGCACCATTGGTTTTGAAAGGAATGACAACCTTAATTGTATCTTCAACCTCAGTACAGCTAATCAAATTCGCCCACTGTACTAGGATAAACATTATATCTTATCCCAACCAAAAGCACAAAAATTCATGAGTTTGTTTTGGCCAAGAAGCATTCGTGGGCTTCTGTATGATGCCCTTGCTTTCCACTTAAATTTGGTACCTCATACAATAAATCCTTCCAAGAAAGCAAGTAGTAATTTATTAACCATTCAAACTACAACCTATCCTCATCAATACTGGGAGAAAATTATGAGAATGCATTTCATGCATCAGTAGTATTTGATTGCTATGCAAAATGAAAACAAGCAGCTTGTGCCTGTAACCTTGCAAAAATTTGTGACAAGCCATTATTAGTCTATCAGTTGCGAGCAATACAGAACCCACCAGTGTGACTATTGCAAGAAGGTGGCAATGATCTAAGTTAACAACTTAAGTCGATGGTGCAGGGAAACTAGACTTCTTTTTACTAGTTCTTTTAGCTTTCACTTCCCATGTATATCTATTTGTCCATTTCAGAAAGAGGATCATCCCGTCAAGACATACTTCTTACTGAGCTTTCTTTTCATCACCCTTCTCATTTATCTTGGGACGGCAGTATAGCAACTATCATAACTTGCCGTCTGGCTTTCTTCGTTGATACAGTGAAACTCCTGTAATCCTGTTCAGAAGGCCCATCATCTTCTCTCTCACCATGAAATCCTGTTTTTCTAAAACTAGCGTCCTTCATTCCTGATAACCATGCTTACAACAATTAGCTTAGTTGTGTATTCCCAAATATCTTTCTTAACGTGCCTCTCTCGCATGACTACACGAGCAAAGCTTGAAACCCAAACTGATCTCTTTCTCGCATATTAGTTGATATTGCATGCCTGAGAATATAGTTTATCCTATCCAGCACAGTCTCATACATCCAAGGTGACCTGAACCTAAATATCCGACTTATACTGGACTGCACATTATACCGATCAATGTTCAGCATCATCCGGGAATAGTGAAGAAGGCAAAGATTCAATATGTTGTGGATTGAATCAGTATGAAGAATTGGATCATCACTAGATGCAAAGATTCAAATGAAAACTTGAGCTCACAAGTTTGTTTAGCAGTTTTTGCAATCCACCCAGTTCTATGGGATCCATGCTGAAAAGATGCCTTGAGGCTTTTCTTCTTTGTGTTCATGTCCATGTTTCTCCACTGTGACCTGTATGGCATTACTACTTATTTCCTTCAAATCTCCGGCTTTCGACGTTACCGGCACTTGGTGAACACTAGGAACCATTACTCATGAATCCGGCTGGAGGGCAAAGCAAATGTGCTGTTTACACCATGGCAACATAAATCTCATGTGTCTTTTCTCCAGGGTCTACACTGAGCGTTGAACTGTGTAAAGGCCTAGCACCAACGAGAATTGAACGGCTGACTATCCTCAAAGCAAAGCAACCCTGTCAAACCATGCTAACCATTTCTCGTACTCCAGAACGACAAAAGTTTATCAAGTACTGATACGTAAATAGTTCCACAACTTACTGCTAGAGGAACAGATTTCATTGTCTCATTCAGAAGAACATCTCAAAGCATGGGACCTTAACTGCAAACCGATCAAACTAAGCCTCCAACATGAGGCATCATTCGACTGGGAACCCCATGCTTCAAAGGAATACAAAGTTTTGCACTGAGGAAATCCATTTTATTCGACTGCGCACACAGGGCAGACAATTTTCTTTTTGATAGGCAAACTGCGGTGGTGGAGACCTCTCCAAGAAGCACACCACCAAATCCTGTTGAAAACCCCCGTTGGTTTCCCTTCCACAATCCAACTTCGTTTTCCCAAAGTGGGTTATCTGATGGCGAGGTGTCATAGTGAAAAATGGGTGAAAGAAGAACGAAAGAATTACAGCCTTCTACGAACAAACGAACCTTTCCAGAACGAAGACAATGAAGATCGACAATTAAATAAAATCAAGATCCCTCAAACTCCTAAAGAAACCGTGTTACAGTGAAAGAGGGTAATACATGTTACTCGACGAAAATGGCTTCTGCTTCGAATGAAATATCTTCACAAATTCTAGAAACACCCCATTTCCCCATATCGAACAACGAGGAGCTGGTCTACATGGGCAGATGATATACCGAGAAGACGAAAATATGAGAGAGATGTCTAAACCCAAACCCAGTTTTGTCAGGTTTGCGGGAGTCTGGTCCTAAATCGACACCCTTATTAGTCATGTGATCGTGAGACTATGCTTCATGGGTTTCGATCTCCCTCCGGATATGACGTGAACAACTAATAGACACACCTATGTACATTACTTGGATACAAGGCCCACCAATGCACATTAAGATAATTTATCAATGACTCCTTAGTTCAAAAGCAACAAATATGCAGCTCAATGCACATGAAGCCTAAAGATCCTTTAAATCAAGGTTAAGCTCAATAAGTTTGATGCTTTTCGTCAAAAATGTCAAACAGACAAGATATATGACAATATCTAAATCGGGCACCATAGTGTATGGACAACAGTCGACAAGACTTTTACAATTGTCTCATTCTTCCAAATTTACCTATTTATCTCATTTACTACAATTTTTTATAGACAGAGCCATTTATAATTCTCCAATCTAAAATCCATAATAATAAGACTAACAATGAAGCTCAAAAGCACTAATTCTCATGACCACACAAAATGCATTGTTTCCATATATAACATTGCAAGTGTGAAAGAGCATTTATAGTTTTCTTAAGAAACAAAAAAATAAAAGCAAGAGAAAAGGTAGGACTCTTTTCTCCAAAATGGAGACTACACTTCTGATATCCAGTTGTCCAATCTAAAATCTATAATAATAGGGCTTTTTGTTTAACCATAAAGCTCAAAAGCATTAATTCTCATCACCACACAAAATGCATTGTTTCGATATGTAACATGTGATGCAAACAAAGAGCATAATAACCTCTAGTTATAGGAACAAAAAATAGAAAAAAAATAGAACATAGAACTTAAAATTAACAGCAAGCCAAATGGTAGGAATGTTTTCTACAAAATGGAGACAACACTTTCCGAAAGTTTCTCACAACTAAGTCTTAATCTGCAATGAATAAAAATATCTTTAATTATAAAACTCAAGTGGATGATAAAATATAACAAGAAGAAAAACAACAAAAAATTATGCTCACCTTTATGTTCTAGGTTTCCTTCTTTTCTCCCTCCTTTTATATATTTTTATTTTCTTCTTTAATTTTCTTTTTCATCTTCACATTCTCTCATTTGTTTCATTTTTTCTTCTCTTTCCTTTTTTCTTTTCATCTTTTTCTTTTAGAAGAAGATACAAAAATTAGAATGTGCATAAAGATCTCATCTTATCACAAAACATAACCAATTATATACACTATTCATACCCTTCCAACTAATGGGACGTGAACAATGCATTGTTTAACCATAAAGCTAAAAAGTACTAATTCTCATGATCACAAATAATGCATTCTTTCAATATGTAACATTGCAAATGTGATCCAAACTTTCTGGTTATGTTTTGTGATAAGATGAGATCTTTATATTTTTAACAATGTTACATATTAGGACTCTTTTCTGAAAAATGGAGACTATACTTTTCGAAAGTTTGTTATAATTAAGCCTTAATTAAAATGAATAAAAATATCTTTAATTGTGAAACTCAAGTCAATGATAAAATATAACGAAAAGGAAAACAACAAAAAAATATGCTTATCTTTATGTTCTAGGTTTACTTATTTTCTCCCTCCTTTTCTATATTTTTATTTTCTTCTTTATTTTTATTTTTCATTGTTCATATTCTCTTTCTTTTTATTTTTTATTTTTCTCTTCTTCCGTTTTTTCTTTTCATCATACTTCTTCTCCTTTTCTTTTATATCAACACCTATAAAAAGAAAATGCAAAAATTAGAATATGCAGAAAAATCTCATCTTATCACAAAACGTAACCAATTATTTACACTATTCATACCCTTTCCAAAGTAAACACATGCTATATTCAATGCACATGATGCCTAAAGATCCTTTTAAATCAAGGCCAAACTCAATAAGTTTGATGTTTTTCATCCAAAATGCCAAACAGAAAGGCTATACAACAATATCTAAATTGAGCCCCTATAGTGTATGGCCAACAATCGACAAGACTTTTACAATTGTCTCATTTTTCATAGACAAAGAGCCATTTATAATTCTCATATCCAGTTGTCCAATCTAAAATCTATAATAATAAGACTATTTAACCATCAAGCTCCAAAGGACTAATTCTCAAGACCACACAAAATGCATTGTTTCGATATGTAACATTGCAAGTGTGATGCAAACAAGGAGCATAATAATCTCTTGTTATAGTTTCCTTAAGAAACAAAAAATTAGAAAAAATAAAATTGAAAATTACCAGTAAACGAAAGGATAGGTCTCTTTTTTGCAAAATGGAGACTACACTTTCCGAAAGTTTGTTACAATTAAGCTTATAAAAATATCTTTAACCGTGAAACTAAAGTCAATGATAAAATATAATAAAGAGAAAAACAATGAAAAATTATGCTCACCTTTATATTTTAGGTTTCTTTCTTTTCTCTCTCTTTTTTACACTTTTATTATTTATTTTTTTCTCTTTTTCTTTTTCAAAGAAGGAAGTAAAAAAGAACGTGAGTGAAGCGAAAGCTAAAATTTGGGAGGATTTATATAAAAAACTCAACTGAAAAGAGGGTGAAAGAAATATTTTTAGGATAATTAGTGATATAGATAAGAAAACTAAAGATCTTAATTCTGTTAGATGCATCAAAGACGAGGATGAGAAAATTTTAGTGGCAAATGATGATATAAGAAATAGATGGAAAAACAAATTTTTTATGCTTTTTAATGAAAATAAAGATATTAGTATTAGCTTAGGAGAGTTAGCCAATTCAGAAAAGTATATAAACCACAATTTCTATCAACATATTAAAAAGAATGAAGTTAAAGAGAATCTTAAACATATGAAGGGTAGGACGAGACAATATTCCTATATAAGTTTGGAAAATCCTAGGAAAAACATGAATCACTTGGCTTACAAGACTATTTAATTAAATATGAAGAAACCAAAAGATGCCCGAAGAATGGAGAGCGAGTACACTTATACTCATATATAAGAACAATGGAGACATTCATAATTGTGCAAATTATCGGGGTATTAAGTTAATGAGTCATACTATGAAATTATAAAAAAAAATTATTGAACGTAGGTTAAGACAAGTATCGAGTATAACAGAGAACCAATTTGGATTCATGCCAAATATACAAGCGATTCACCATCTTAAACGTATTTTAGAGCAAAAAAGAAAGTTCTTCACATGATATTTATTGATCTAGAAAAAGCTTACGATAGGGTTCCCAAGAAGGTTTTTTTTAGAGAACCATAAAAAATGAGGTATCTCATTAACATATATAAACCTTATAAGAGACGACTTTATTGAAATATTGGGTTACAAATCAACTTTAAATCCGTGATTGATGAGTTAACAAAACATATTGAAGTACCTTGGTGTATGTTATTTGCAAATGACATTGTGTTAGTGGAGGAGTCTAAGGAAAAAGTTAATAGAAAACTGGAACTATAGAGAGAAACATTAGAAAGTAAAGGCTTTCGACTTAATAGAACAAAAACAGAATATATGGAACGTCAGTTTGATCATTGGTAATTCAGAGGACATAGAAATTAAAATTGGCACATATTGTATCCCCCGAAAAGAAAATTTTAAATACCTAGAGTTTTTTTTGGAAGAATTGATGGAGATGTTATGCATATAATTAATATTGGTTGGTTAAAATAGAGAGGAGCATCACGTAGTTTTTGTGACAAAAAGATACCATTAAAGTTAAAAAATAAATATTATAGAGCAGTAATTAGACATGTCATGTTTTATGGTTTTGAGTGTTGGTCAGTTAATCATCAACATGTGACATAAATAAAGATATTGAGATGGATGAGTGGTCATACAAGAAAAGACCGTATACATAATGAGATTATTAGAAACAAATTAGGAGTGACACCAATAGAGGATAAAATGAGATAATATCGTTTAAGATAGCTTGGACATATGGAAAGAAAATCAAAAGAAGAATGAAAAACTAGATTTTGAACGTATTAAAAGAGGTAGAGAACTACCACAAAAGTGTTAGAAAGAAACAATAAAGAATGATCTAGCTAAAAAAATAAAACATGAAATTCAAAATTATGAGAAAGTCAAAGGGTAGGACTCTTTTGTAAAATGGAGACTACATTTACGAAAGTTTGTCACAATTAAGCATTAATTTGCAATGCATAAAAATATCTTTAATTGTGAAACTCAAGTCAATGATAAAATATAGCAGGAGAAAACAACGAAAAATTAAGTGTTAAAGGTTTCCTTCTTTTCTCCATCTTTTTCATCCTTCACATTCTCTTTTTTTTTTTATTTTTCGTTCTCTCTTCTTTCCTTTTTTCTTTTTATCATATTTCTTCTCATTTTCTTTTACATCTATACCTATAAAAAAAGATATAAAAATTAAAATGTGCATAAAGATCTCATCTCATCATACCCTTTCCAAAGTTAACACATGTTACATTCAAAACAAATGTAACGTGAACAACTAAAAGACACACCTATGCTACACCTAACACATGTTACTTGGATACAAGAACCACCAATGCACATTAAGATATATCATGACTCCTCTGTTCAAAAGCAACAAATATGCAGTTCAATGCACATGATGCTTAAAGATCCTTTTAAATGAAGGCCAAGCTCAATAAGTTTGTTATTTTTCGTCCAAAATGCGAAACAGACATGTTAAAAGACAAAATCTAAATTGGGCCCTGTAGTGTAGTAGTGAGATACGTAAGGGTACCTATGAGTTGTCTATAGGGGGTAGAGTCATCTAGTCTTTCTCAATGAGTGGATCTTAAGTATCCACTGTTTTGTTATCTATGATACCAGATCTTTCAATTATATCATTTACAAATTTAGTTTGAGACATAAAATAACCGTAATTGTTTCTAATAATTTCAATACCCAAAAAATAGTTAAGAAGGCCCAAGTCTTTCATATCAAACTCCTGGTAAAGGTTATGTTTAACCTCTTCAATCCTTGCTTATCACTCCCAATGATAATCATATTATCCACATATAAGAGCAAGATAACAATACTTGCATCTGTCTTTCGTACAAACATTGCTAACAAAATATAAAGTTATGCAGATGCATGAATTTTCAAATCGATCAAACTAAGCTTTGAGGGCTTGTTTAAAGCCGTACAATGCTTTTTCCAGTTTAAGAACATGATCATTGAGAACATCAAAATCGGAAAGAAAAGTCATATAAACATCTTCAGTTAAATGACCATTCAAAAAAGCATTTTTAACATCAAATTGATATATATTCTAATTTTTAATAGCACTAAGAGTTATGAGAATTTTAATAGTAGTCATTCTAACAACAGGAACAAAAGTTTCATCATAATCAATTTCATACTCTTAGGCATAACCCCAACCAATCTAGCCTATCTCTCAATTACTAATGCTATGCATCTTCCCATTCTGAAATACCCTTAGCTTAATGATAGAATTTGGATTCTTTTACTTGATAAAGAGTTGCAATCAAATTTTTTCGTTGAGGTTCAAAGGATTCATAGAAAACAAAACGTTGAGAAGGTTTTGAAACTCTAGGTTCTAAACATGTGTTCAAATTCTCTATGTCGTCTAGAATAATATAATGTAAAGGGTTGAATGATGGGTTGTGGGTCAATAGTTTCATTTTGGACATCATAGACTCACGAGGAATATCTTGATGAGCTTCATAGTCACAATCATCGTCTTCTTCTAGATTAAAGAAATCTTGAGGTAAAGATTCACAATTTTCGAAGGATTTAGTCACAAAAAGAAGCTTGGTGGTGGAGTGAAGTAGTGCAAAATAAAATCAAGGCAGAGAGGGCACGTTACAAATTACATTATACTAAGAAAACTAGTAAAACTTTAGAGGCTTATAAGAAAGTAAAGAAGAAAGAGAAAAAAGTCGTTAGTGAAGCAAACGCTAAAATTTGATAGGATTTATATAAAAAAACTCAACTCAAAAGAGGGTAAAAGAGATATTTTTAGAATAGCTAGGGCTAGAGATAAGAAAACTAAAGATCTTAATTATGTTAGATGCATCAAAGACGAGAATGAAAATTTTCTAATAGCAAATGATGATATAAGAAATAGATTAAAAAAACTATTTTTATATGTTTTTTAATGAAAATAAAGATGTTAGTATTAGCTTAGGAGAATTAGCCAAATCAGAAAAGTATATAAACTAGCTTTTCTACCTACGAATTCAAAAGAATGAAGTTAACGAGGCTCTTAAACATACGAAGGGTGGTAAATCGGTAAAACCACACAATATTCCTATAGAAGTTTGGAAAATCCTAAGAGAAATAGGAATCGCTTGGCTCACAAGACTATTTAATGAAATATAGAGAAACCAGGAGAGCGAGTACATTTATACCCATTTATAAGAACAAGGGAGACATTCAAAATTATGCAAATTATCGAAGTATCAAGTTAATGAGTCATACTATGAAATTGTGGGAATGAATTATCGAACATAGGTTAAGACACGTATCGAGTACAATACAAAACTAATTTGGATCCATGCCAGGCAGATGTACTATTGAAGCGATTCACCTTTTAAGACATCTTATGAAACATTTTAGAGTAAAAAAGAAAGACCTTCACATGATATTTATTGATCTAGAAAAAACTTACGATAGAGTAACGAGAGAGGTTCTTTAGAGAACCTTGGAAAAAAGAGGTATCCCATTGACATACATAAACCTTATAAGAGACATGTATGATGGGCCAAAAATATATGTGAGGACTAATGAAGGAACGACAGACTTATTTAAAGTTAATATTGGATTACATCAAGGATCAACTTTAAGTCCATACTTATTTATAATGGTGATTGATGAGTTAAGAAAACATATTTAAGATGAAGTACCTTGGTGTATGTTATTTGCAGATGACATTGTGTTAGTGGAGGAGTCTAAGGAAAAAGTTCATAGAAAATTGGAACTATGGAGAGAAACATTAAAAAGTAAAGGCTTCTGACTTAGTAGAACAAAAATAAAATATATGAAATATAAGTTTGATCATTTGGTTACTTCAACTCCGCCCATGTAAGGGATCACCCTTGCATTGCCGGTCCCAAGCCCAAATAAAGGAGGAGGGTTGTGTTAGGCTTCCGAGTTCCGACAGCCAGCGTAAAACTTCGTCGGATTTTTATAACATGGATTACAAAAATTATCGGCATTGCTTTGGGGTGTCCCCGCCTAGCGACATGCTGCAGAGCCCGAATGCAATAATAAGTAAGCAAGGGTCACTACATTTTCGCCCGAATGTAGTGAATCAATTGCAGAGAGGGTTCCCACATCATGGACGGGTGTAGTGAATCAATTGCAGAGAGGGTTCCCACATCATGGACGGGTGTGAGTAAAAAAGTTAGTCCCGCTACATTGCCGCCCGAATGTAGTGAATAATTTTCAGAGAGGGTCTTCGCATTTTGAATATGGACGGATGCGGGGGCTAAGGAAGGTAGTCCTAGATAATAAGATTCGTATTGGTTCTTGGAATATCGGAACATTATCTGGTAAGCTAATGGAGGTGGTAGATACTATGATTCGGAGAAAGATTCAAATTCTATGTTTACAAGAGATAAAATGGGTTGGAGAAAAAACAAAGGAGATAGAGGATACAGGTTTTAAATTATGGTACTCAAGTAAAGAAAAGGCTCGAAACGGAGTTGGTATTATCATCAATAAAGATTTAAAGGATAGTGTAGTAGACATACAACGATATGGTGACCGAATCATGACGTTGAAATTAGTGTTAGGAGCAAAGGTTTTGAATATAGTTGGTGCTTACGCACCCCAAGTAGGACTAGAAGATAGTATAAAGACAGTTATTTGGGAAGAGTTAGATAAGGTGATTCAAAAGATTCCACAAAGCGAGATGATTTGTTTAGGAGGACACTTAAATGGACGTCGGTAAAGAGGCATTAGGATATCAAGGTATTCATGAAAACTTTTGTTTTGGGGATATAAATGAGGAAGGTAGGGAGATTTTAAATTTTGTTATGGCATTTGATCTCTTTATAGTCAATACAATCTTCAAAAAACGAGATGAACATTTAATTACTTATAAGAGTGGCTTATTACAAACACAAATTGATTACAAATTGATTACTTTATTTGTAGAAAAAAAGATAGAATGTGTTGTAAAGATTGCAAGGTAATTATAGGAGAAAGCTTAACCACCCAAATCGATTTTTAGTTATGGATTTACAAATAAAAAAATGGACAAAAAAGAAAAGAGTGCATCGAGCTATCCAGACTAAATGGTGAAACCTCAAAAGCGAGAAAGAAGATATATTTAAATAGAAAGTCCTTCAAGGAGATGTTTGGAACTTTGGAATTATGTTGGTACACCTGTGTGGAACAATATGGCTATACATATTAGGAAAGTGGCGAAAGATGTTTCAGGTATATCTAAGGGAGGTGTAGCGGCACAAAAAGAAGCTTGGTGACGGCGAAAGATGTGATAGGTGTATTTTCTACTTTATTTTTTTTCTTATTCATCCTTCACATTCTCTCTTTTTTATTTTATCTTTTTTCTTTATTTTTTATTTTTTTATCATATTTCTTCTCCTTTCCTTTTACTTGTAAAAAAAGATGCTCATCACATAACATAACCAATTATTTAGACTATTCATACCCTTTTCAAAGTTAACCCTTGTACATTCAAAACGAATATGACCTAAACAACTAATAGACACACCTATGCATGTTACATGGACACAGGGCCCACCAATGCACATTAAGATAATATATCAATGACTCCTCAGTTTATAATCAACAAATACGCATCTCAATGCACATGATGCCTAGAGATAGGTCAAACTCAAAAAGTTTCATGTTTTTCGTCCAAAATGCCAACGACAAGCTATAAATAGGGCCCTTGTAATGTATGGTCCGCAGTCAACAAGACTTCTACAATTGTCTCATTCTTCCAAACTGTCCTATTTGCCTCATTTTCTACAATTTTTTATAGACAAAGAGTCATTTATAAATCTGTGTCGTTATCCAATCTAAAATCCTATAATAATAAGACTCTTTATTTAATCATCAAACTCAAAAGCACTAATCCTCATTACCACACAAAAATGCATTGTTTTAATATGTAACACTGTAAGTGTGATGCAAACAAGGAGCATAATAATCTCTTGTTATAGTTTCCTTAAGAAACAACAAATGGAAAAAAATAGAACATTGAATTGAAAATTACCAACAAGCCAAAGGGTAGGACTCTTTCCTTCAAAATCGAGACTACACTTTCCGAAAGTTTGTTACAATTAAGCCTTAAGCTGCGATGAATAAAAATATCTATAATTGTAAAACTAAAGTCAATAATAAAATATAACAAAAAGGAAAACAACAAAAAATTATGCTCATTGTTATGTTCTCGGTTTCTTGCTTTTCTCCCTCCTTTTCTCATAATTACTGAGTTCAGTCCGTTTCAAAAAGATCGAGCTTATCTTCTTCTAACTTCTTTAAATTCGAACCAACTTTTATAAATGTCGGTCGACAGTAATATATGCCCATAACTTTTGGAACTCGTGCTATCTATTCCACAAAAAAACCAACACAAAGTGTAACAAACGATAACATATTAACATGTTGAAGCCGTACAAGCTAGCCATAACTATCTAGTGGAAATGGAAGCCTAAGAAAGATTAGAAATTGCATTGCAACTGACTCAAATTAAGCCTAAGAAAGATTAGAAATTGCATTGCAACTGACTCAAATTAACGTATGTATATATATATATATATATGTATATATATATATATATATATATATATATATATATATGTATATATATATATATGTATATATATATATATATGTATATATATATATATGTATATATATATATGTATATATATGTATATATATATATGTATATATATATATATGTATATATATATATATATGTATATATATATATGTATATATATGTATATATATATATATATGTATATATATATATGTATATATATATGTATATATATATGTATATATATATATCAACAAAAGCCAAAGTTATGGCAGACCATAAACACCAATTAATCATTATCACATTCACAACAGACAAAATTCGGTTTTCAGACAAAAGTAAAGCAAATTCAACGATATCTAGATATATGCCTCATATACATACATAAATATACCTGCAAATATGCACAGAAATAATCTCAAAGATTATTGTAACAGATGAAGAGAAAACAAATGAAGCAAAATTTAACGAATTCTTGAGATATGGCTTTATACGTATAGTATGTATCAATATCAAACTACATAACAAAGAACAATTATGCTCACCTTCATGTCCTTCCCTTTATTCTTGGTTTTTCTTCCCTTTTCTTCTTCCTCTTCTATACTTTTCTTCTCTTCTTTATTTTTCTTTTCTTTCTTTTCGCTTTTCATTCTTGAAATTAGTTCTTTCTTCTTTTCATTTTTTCTCCTCTTTCCCTTTTTGCATTTTTCTCTTCTTTCCCTTTCTTTTTTTATCGTAGTTCTTCATTTTTTGTTTTCCATATGCACCTTCTTTTCCTTGGACATATACACCTGTAAAAGCGGATGCAGAAATTAGAATGTCTTATCTCATCACATACCATTCCAAAGTTAACACTTGCTACATTGTAAGCTACAGTGACGTGAACAACAAATCGACACACCAATGCACATTAATTGGATACAAGGCCACCAAAAATTACCAAATCAGTTTGGACATGTCTGCTCACAAGTCTATGAAGGTGGCCATCGAGAGATGAAGATTAGCTGCATCTTCAATCCGATGCACAATCTTGAAAATGTAGATATAAAATACTTAGAACATAGCCCTGCAAAATGTAAAAATGTGTTCAAATCAATAATTTGCATTGATGATTGGGAAATACAAGAAAAGACATCAAGATGGGGAAGATGTCTTTGGTCATGCAACTACGAGGCTTAATTAGGGAGTTTACATGATCTACCGTGTAGAATTCACATGGTTGGGGTTTACATTGGACCTCAAAAGTTTGTAATACAGAATAAAAGTAAAATAGTTATCCAATTGTTTCTAAGTGTTTGAAAACAAATAGCATAATAACATCTTAAAATCAGGTTATAGTTACCTGAGGAAACAAAAAAAGGAATAGAATAGAATGTGAAAATGAAAATTACCAGCAAGTCAAAGGTTAAGCGTCTTTTCTCCAAAATAGAGACTATACTTTCCTCTTATAGTAAGGAAAGCTTGCCACATTTAAACCTTAATCTGCAATCAACAAAATATATTTAATTATGAAGCTAAAGTTAAAGATAAAATATAACAACAAAAAAACAAAGAACATTTATGCTCACCTTTATCTCATTCCCTTTATTCTAGGGTTTCCTCTTCTTTTCTTCCTTTTCTTCTATATTTTTCTTTTCTTTCCTTTTTCATTTTCATTCTCTAAATATTGTTTTTTATTTTTCCTTCCTTTTTCTCTTTTTCTTTTTCTTTTTTCATATTTCTTCTCTTTTCCTTTTGCATCCACACCTGTAAAAGGGAGATGCAGAAAGATGTTATATGGGAGCTTATCCCCTCACCACCAATCATGTTGTATGATGATAGTTGTGTAAGACACATGCCAACACTAGCGAAAGTTGAAATCCCAGAAAAGTAATAATCAACAACGAAATGTAGCATACCTATCAAATGAGGAATTAGAAAAGCAACCACAGACCCCATTGAGAAGATCAACAGAGCATTTTGGCCACCATCTAGACCAGGATCACCTACCAAGTGATCATAAGCTACGAGTTTCTGCAACAAAAGAATATGTATAAGAACCACAAGCTTCTTGTAACAAAAGCTCCTATGCAAATGATTAACAAAGAGGTGAAATTTCACAATCAGTATACATAAGAATAATTCATATCTCACAACATTCAAATTAACTACCAAATTTCCTATTCGACATTCAAATAGGGGGATAGCTCGTTCAACTAGTTATAACCCAACAGCAGATGCAAACAGAGAAACTTATTATTTATTTGTGGAAATCACCTTTAAAAAAAAAATAGATATTTGATCTTCTTTGCTTTTGGAAGTGATCGCATGGACTGAAAGAAGTAGAGGTCTACTTTCTGTTACAAAGTTTCCCTATTCCTTTCATAAGCTGGCTAAACCTAATAAAGGATAACATAATATATCATTGACTCCTCAGTTCAAAAGCAACAAATATGCAGCTCAATGCACATGATGCCTAAAGATCCTTTTAAATCAAGGTCAAGCTCAATAAGTTTGATGTTTTTCGTCCAAAATATCAGACAGGCTATACAACAATATCTAAATCGGTATGGACAGCAATCGACAAGACTTTTACAATTGTCTCATTCTTCCAAATTGTCCTATCCACCTCATTTTCTATATTTTTTTATAGACAAAGAGTCACTTATAATTCTCATGTCTAAACAGACAAGCCATTTACTTTTTCTCCTCTTTCCTTTTTCTTTTCATCGTACTTCTTTTCTGTTTCTTTTACATCTAGACCTTTAAAAAGAATATGCAGAAATTCGAATGTGTATAAAGATCTCATCTCATCACAGAATATAACCAATTATTTACATTATTCATGCCTTTCCAAAGTTAACACTTGCTACATTCAAAACTAATGTGACGTGATCAACTAATAGACACCTATGTTATCGATAGTAGTTAGCGGGCTGTTAGCGGTCGACCCTGATATAGCGGTAGCGGGGATATAGCAGATTTAGAGGTATACTTTTAGTTATGATTAAAAAATTATATATATATATAATGGGTTCTCTAATTTCTATAAAATATCAAGATTAAGTAGATTATTGCCATGAATAGATAATAACACATCAGTTGCAACAACTAATTAAGCACGGTAGCACTAGCACCTACCAATAGTCTCAAGAACACATGATACTTGCACAAGTAGAAGAATCCAACGAATGTTAAACTACAAAATTACATGTCATATGCATTAAAAATTTGAGTAATATGACAACCATGAACAAAGAACGAATTGAAGAGAAGGGAGCATACCTAATCATTATCCATCAGACTCATGAAAAGCATATAAAGGAAACACATTATTGAAGTTCCTTATGGAACACCATATGATGCAGCTTCTGCTTTAATTTGGCCATTGGCCATAGATTGCTGCTACGCAAACTCATCATTCAACTCCAATGTAGAAGTCACGATTGTTAATTTAATAAATGGCGAACAAAATTATTTCCCCAAAGCTAGCATCGCTACAAGAAAATTCTGACGTGCTTAAAGATAAAATTTATGAAATAAAGAAATGGGTTAAACACTTGACAAGGATCATGAATATTTTAGTTTTTTGTAAAGGATAATGATACAAACTTTTAAAGAAGAAAGGCAAGCAGAAGAATGAATAGAAAATACCACACATGAAACGGTAATAAGGAATGAACCATTTTGGCAAAATTGATTTAAGAATTATGTTGTTACCATAAGAAGCTAATTTTCATAAAATAATTAGCCTTTTTTAAATGTTTTTGAGGACAATTTCAAAATCATAGTAATCCGTGTTTAAACTGTTCGAAAGTTGGATGTGGTGGAGAAAACACAAAGAAACCAATTCAGATTCCCAACAAACTATTCTCCGAGATCCCAACAATTTAAGATTGCAAGCATGATCCAAACGCGAAAATGATAAATGTAACCATTATAAATCCCAAGAACTATAGCCAAAAGTTATTAAAGCAAACTCTGTTATAAGAGGGCCAGTGAAAGGCCCGAAGTGTAAGGAAAGAAAGTTAAAATAATAGTGCTTCTTATACAGAGTGAAATGCTAATATGAGGTAGGATCAAACTCTACGGCGACTAAGAATCGATACCCCACCTAGTGTGAGAAAAGGATTTGGTTGGTTTGGTTGGGTAATCATTAGAGCACCTTCTTTAACTTCTCTCGCTGTCAGTATAGACAGAAGCAACAGGCACGTATGAATCTGTCATCACTACAAAACCATTATTAGAGTCGCCTACAACGTCGGGACTCAAAGAAAGTGTACCTCAGAAACACTGAACTAGCATCGCGCCACAGAAACTGAATGCCGCCTAATTCCACTCCTCGTAGAACCCTTCGTAGCCCCTGCTTCCGTCGGCCTACCCTGCCGAGAGATAGACCTTCCTCTTCTTTTCGCCGTCTCTGCCTCCCGCATCCCCACACAGGAGCTCCTTGCCTCCGTCCTCTCCCTTGTTTCTTCTTCTTTTGCTAGCTCAGAAAGGAATTCGTTACAGAGATCCTCAAGATTAAAGTCCGCAAAGCTCGACCCCCGCTCAGTATTCACAAATCGTTCGTGCTTATTATTGCCCATCGCTCCAGACTCAGACTCAAACTCACTGAATGCCGAGAAACGGGACGGTGGGCGAATGAGGCTCCGAGATTTCCGATTAACCCCACTGCGGTTAGACAATTGGGATTCTTCTACCCTCCCTGAGGATGTCATGGTAATCTCCGCAATGCTTATAGACGATTGTTTCGTCGTCAACTTGAAGGCGGTTGTAACCATTTCCCACTGGAAAGATCCGTAGGATAAAGGGTTCTGCTATCGAAAACCGACCTTCTATCGGAATTTTTCCTTCGGGATTCAGATTTAGGGTTAAAAACGGCTCCCTGAAAGAAAGCATCAAAGCCGAACAAGGATGAAAAACATGGAGAGAGAGAGGGAGAGGGAAACTGGAGGCGGCGGTGGCGACAGGCGGGAGCGGCCCGGTGAGGATGGAGAGGGGGAGGCGCACCTGGAGACAGTAGCGGCGACAGGAGCGGCCCAGAGAGGATGGAAAGGGAGAAGCGAGAGATGCAGGGAATCAAGGACGAACGAGAAACCCTCGCTCGTCCCTTTATATCATTTGGGTCGGGTGGATCTGGATCGACCCGAGCCAATCTGTTGATTCGAATGCGTCCGCTTACAGCGCCATAACAGACCGCTATAGCGGCCCGCTATAGAACTGTTTGCGGCGCTAATATCGCTTTGGCAAGCCGCCTGCTAAGGGCTACCTGCTATAGACACACCTATGCACGTTACTTAGATAGTAGGAACACCAATACACATTAAGATAATCTATCAATGACTCCTTAAATCAAAAGTACAAATAAGAAAGATCCTTTTACATAAAGGAGAAGCTCAATAACTTTGATATTTTTTGTCCAAAATGCCAAAGAGACAGGCTATACGACAATATCAAAATGGGGCCCTAATAGTATATCGCGAGCAGTCGACAAGACTTAAATTGTCTCATTCTTCCAAAATATCTTATCTGCCTCATTCACTATAATTTTTTATACATAAAGAGCCATTTATAATTCTCATGTCCAGTTGTCCAATAAAATCCATAATAATAGAACTCGTTATTTAGCCATCAAACTAAAGAGCACCAATTCTCATTACCACACAAAATGCATTGTTTCAATATGGAACATTACAAACATGACGCAAACAAACAACGTAACAATCTCTTGTTACAGTTTCCTTAAGAATTAAAAAATTGACAAAAATAGAACATGGAATTGAAAATTACCAGCAAGCCAAAGAGTAGGACTCGTTTAAGCAAAATGGAGACTACACTTCTCGAAAATTAACACATGCTACATTCAAAACTAATGTGACGTGAACAACTAATAAGACTCTTTATTTAACCATCAAGCTCAAAAGCACTAATTCTCATCACCAGACAAAATGCATTGTTTCGATATGTAACATTGCAAGTGTGATGCAAACAAAGAGCATAATAATCTCTCGTTATAGTTTCTTTAAGAATCCAAAAATGGACAAAAATAGAACATGAAATTGAAAATTACCAACAAGCCAAAGGGTAGGACTAATTTCTGCAAAATGATGACTACACTTTTCAAAGTTTCTCACAATTAAGCCTTAATCTGTAATTAAAAAATATCTTTAATTATAAAACTAAGTCAATGATAAAATATAACAAAGAGAAAAACGACAAAAAATCATGTTCACCTTTATGTTCTAGGTTTCCTTCTTTTCTTCCTCTTTTCTATACATTTACTTTCCTCTTTATTTTTTTCATCCTTTTCTTTTATTTCATTTTTTCTCCTCTTTCCTTTTTTCTTTTAGTTCTACAACTATAAAAAGAAGATACAAAAATTAGAATATGCAGAAAGAACTCATCTTATCACAAAACATAACCTTTTTTCTTTTCTTCTCGTTTTATTTTCACTATTCATACCCTTTCCAAAGTTAACACATGTTACATTCAAAACTAATGTGATGTGAACAACTAATAGGACTCTTTATTTAACCATCAAGCTCAAAAGCACTAATTCTCATCACCACACAAAATGCAATGTTTCGATATGTAACACTACAAGTGCGATGCAAGCTATACAACAATATCTAAATTAGGCCCTTTTAGTGTATGGCCAACAGTCCACAAGACTTATACAATTGTCGCATTCTTCCAAATTGTCCCGTATGCCTCATTTACTACATTTTCTTATAGACAAAGAGTTATTTATAATTCTGATGTCCAGTTGTCCAATCTAAAATCTATAATAATAGGACTCTTTATTTAACCACCAAGCTCAAGAACACTAATCCTCATGACCACAAAATGCATTTTTTCAATATGTAACATTACAACATGACGCAAACAAAGAGCATAACAACCTTTGATATAGTTTTCTTAATAAAAAAATAAAAAAATAGAAATGAAATTAAAAATTACCAACAAGCCAAAAGGTAGGAGTCTTTTATGCAAAATGGAGACTATACTTTCTGAAAGTTTCTCACAATTAAGCCATAATATGCAATTAATAAAAATATCTTTAAGTGTAAAACTCAAGTCGATGATAAAATATAACAAAAAGAAAAACAATGAAAAATTATGCTAGGTTTCCTTCTTTTCTTCCTCCTTTTCTATACTTTTATTTTCTTCTTTATTTTTATTTTTCATTCTTTACATTCTCTATTTTTTTCATTTTTTCTTCTCTTTTCTTTTTTCTTTTCATCTTTTTCTTTTAGAACTACACCAATAAAAAGAAGATACAAAAATGACAATGTGCATAAAGATCTCATCTTATCACAAAACATAACCAATTATTTACACTATTTATACCCTTTCCAAAGTTACCACATGCTACATTCAAAACTAATAGGACTCTTTATTTAACAATCAAGCTCAAAAGCACTAATTCTCATGACCACACACAATGTATTGTTTCGATACGTAGCATTGCAAGTGTGATCTAAACATAGTTTCCTTAACAATCAAAAAATGGACAAAAATAGAACATAGAATTGAAAATTACCAACAAGCCAAAGGGTAGGCCTCGTTTCTTCAAAATGGAGACTACACTTTCTGAAAGTTTCTAACAATTAAGCCTTAATCTGCAATGAATAAAAATATCTTTAATTGTAAAATAAAGTCAATGATAAAATATAACAAAGAGAAAAACAACGAAAAAATTATGCTCACCTTTATATTTAAGGTTTCCTTCTTTTCTTTCTCCTTTTCCACACATTTATTTTCTTCTTTATTTTTCTTTTCTTCTTTTAACTTTTTCATCTTTCACATTCTTTTTTTCATTTTTCCTTTTTTCTCTTCTTTCATTTTTTCTTTTCATCATATTTCTTCTCTTTTCCTTTTACATCTAAACCTATAAAAAGAAGACGCAAAAATTAGAATGTGCATAGAGATCTCATCTCATCATACAACATAACCAATTATTTATACTATTCATACCCTTTTCCAAAGTTAACAATTGTTACGTTGAAAACTAATATGACGTAAACAATTAATAGACACACCTATGCACATTACTTGGATACTAGGAACACCAATGCACATTAAGATAATCTATCAGACTCCTTAGTTTAAAAGCAACAAATATGCAATTCAATGCACATGATGCCGAAAGATCCTTTTCAATCAAGGCCAAGCTCAATAAGTTTAATATTTTTCGTCCAAAATACTAAAGAGACAGGCTATACGTCAATATCTAAATTGGGCCCTTGTAGTGTATGGCCAATAATTGACAAGACTTATAGTCTTATACAATTGTCTCATTCTTCAAAACTATCATATCTTCCTCATTTACTATATTTTTTATAGATAAAGAGCTATTTATAATTCTGATATCCAGTTATCCAATCTAAAATCCATTTAATAAGAATCTTTATTTAGCCATCAATCTCAAAAGCAATAATTCTCTTAACCACACAAAATGTATTATTTCGATATGTAACATTGCAAGTGTAATGCAAACAAAGAGCATAATAACTTCTTGTTATAGTTTCCTTAAGAAACAAAAAATTGAAAAAATAGAATACGGAATTAAAAATTACTTGTTTCTGCAAAATGGAGACGATACTTTCCGAAAGTTTCTGACAATTAAGCCTTAATCTGTAATGAATAAAAATATCTTTAAGTGTAAAACTAAGTCAATCATAAAATATAACAAAGAGAAAAACAACAAAAATTATGCTCACCTTTATATTCAAGGTTTCCTTCTTTTCTTTCTCCTTTTCTACACTTTTATTATCTTCCTTTTTTTATTTTCTTCTTTTTCCTTTTTCAACATTCACATTCTTTTTCTCTTCTTTCCTTTTTTCTTTTCATCATATTTCTTCTCTCTTCCTTTTACATCTAAACCCGTAAAAAGAAGATGCAGAGTGCATAAAGATCTCATCTCATCACAAACATAACCAATTATTTACACTGTTCATACCCTTTCCAAAGTTAACACTTGCTACATTAAAAACTAATGTGACGTGAACAACTAACAGACACACCTATGCACGTTACTTGGATACTAGGAACACCAATGCACATTAAGATAATCTATCAATCACTCCTTAATTCAAAAGCAACAAATATGCAGTTGAATGCATATGATGCTGAAAGATCCTTTTAAATCAAGGCCAAGCTCAATAAGTTTGATGTTTTTCGTCCAAAATGCCAAACATCCAGGCCATACGACAATATCTAAATTGGGCCCCTGTAGTTTATGGCCACCAGTTGACAAGACATATACAATTGTCTCATTCTTCCAAACTGTCCCATATGCCTCATTTACTACATTCTTTATAAACAAAGAGCTATTTATAATTCAGATGTCCAGTTGTCCCATCTAAAATCTATAATAATAGGACTCTTTATTTAACCATCAAGCTCAAAAGCACTAATTCTCATGACCACACAAAATGCATTGTTTTGATATCTAGCATTGCAAGTGTAATCCAAACATAGTTTCCTTAAGAATCAAAAAATTGACAAAAATAGAACATAGAATTAAAAATTATCAGTAAGGGTAAGACTCATTTCTGCAAAATGGAGACTACACTTTCGGAAAGTTTTCTGAATATTAAGATTTAATTTGCAATGAATAAAAATATTTTTAATTGTAAACTGAGTCAATGATAAAATATAACAAAGACAAAAACAACGAAAAATCATATTCACCTTTATATTTAAGGTTTCCTTCTTTTTTTTCTCCTTGTCTACACTTTTATTTTCTTCTTTATTTTTCTTTTTCATCCTTCACACTCTTTTTAATTTTTCGTTTTTTCTCTTCTTCTTTTTTTAACTCCGCCCATGAAAGGGATCACCCTTGCATTGCCGGTCACAAGCCCACATAAAGGAGGAGGGTTGTGTTAGGCTTCCGACAGCTAGTGTAAAACTTCGTCGGATTTTTATAACATGGATTACAAAAATTATCAACATTGCTTTGGGGCGTCCCCGCCTAGCGACGTGCTGCAGAGCCCGAATGCAGTAATAAGTAAAAAAGGGCCACTACATTTTTGCCCGAATGTAGTGAACCAATTGCAGAGAGGGTTCCCACATCATGGACGGGTGTGGCTAAAGAAGTTAGTCCCGCTATGTAGTGAATAATTTTTAGAGAGGGTCTCCGCATTTTAAATATGGACGGATGCGGGAGCTAAGGAAGGTAGTCCTAGATAATAAGATTCGTATTGGTTCTTGGATTATCGGAACATTATCTGGTAAGCTAATGGAGGTGGTAGATACTATGTTTCGGAAAAAGATTCAAATTATATGTTTACAGAAGACAAAATGGGTTGGAGAAAAAGCAAAGGAGATAGAGGATACAGGTTTTAAATTATGGTACACAAGTAAAGAAAAGGGTCGAAACGGAGTTGGTATTATCATCAATAAAGATTTAAATGATAGTGTAGTAGACATACAACGATATGGTGACCGAATCATGACGTTGAAATTAGTATTAGGAGCAAAGGTTTTGAATATAGTTGGTGCTTACGCACCCCAAGTAGGACTAGAAGATAATATAAACATAGTTTTTTGGGAAGAGTTAGATAAGGTGATTCAAAAGATTCCACAAAGGGAGATGATTTGTTTAGGAGGACACTTAAATGGACATGTCGGTAAAGAGGCATTAGGATATCAAGGTATTCATGAAAACTTTGGTTTTGGGGGTATAAATGAGAAAGGTAGGGAGATTTTAAATTTTGCTATGGCATTTGATCTCTTTATAGGTCCCAAGCCCGAAAAAAGGAGGAGGATTGTGTTAGGCTTCCGACAGCCAACGTAAAACTTTGTCGGACTTAACATGGATTCTACAAAAAAAAAACAAAGAATCCATATAGCTAACCCCATCTAGTATGGGAAAAGGCTTAGTTGTAGTTGTAGTAGTAGATTTGATCTCTTTATAGTCAATACAATCTTCAAAAAACGAGATGAACATTTAATTACTTATAAGAGTGGCTTATCACAAACACAAATTGATTACTTTATTTGTAGAAAAAAAGATATAGAGTGTTGTAACGATTGCAAGGTAATTCCAGGAGAAAGCTTAACCACCCAACATCAACTTTTAGTTATGGATTTACAAATAAAAAATGGACAAAGAAGAAAAGAGTGCATCGAGTTATTCGGACTAAATGGTGGAACCTCAAAAGCGAGAAAGAAGATACATTTAAACAGAAAGTCCTTCAAGGAGATGTTTGGAGTTATGTTGGTACACCCAGTGATATGTGGAACAATATGACTATACATAATAGGAAAGTGGCGAAAGATGTGTTAGGTGTATCTAAGGGAGGTGTACCGGCACAAAAAAAAGCTTGGTGGTGGAGTGAAGTAGTGCAAAATAAAATCAAGGCAAAGAGGACATGTTACAAATTACATTATACTAAGAAAACTAGTGAAACTTTAGAGGCTTATAAGAAAGCAAAGAAGGAAGCGAAAAAGACTGTGAGTGAAGCAAAAGCTAAAATTTGGGAGGATTTATATAAAAAACTTAACTCAAAAGAGGGTGAAAGAGATATTTTTAGGATAGCTAGGGCTAGAGATAAGAAAACTAAAGATCTTAATTATGTTAGATGCATTAAGGACGAAGATGAAAAAATTCTAGTGGCAAATGATGATATAAAAAATAGATGGAAAAACTATTTTTATAAGCTCTTTAATGAAAATAAAGATGTTAGTATTAGCTTAGGAGAGTTATCCAAATCAAAAAAGTATATAAATCACAATTTCTACCAACATATTCAAAAGAATGAAGTCAAAGAGGCTCTTAAACATATGAAGGGTGGTAAATCGGTAGGACCAAATAATATTCCTATAGAAGTTTCGAAAATACTAGGAGAAATAGTAATCACTTGGCTCACAAGCTATGTTGCACGGGTACGTCCTTTTGGGCGACGTACCCGTATCCGGTAGGTACCAGGTACGGCTATGCCTGGTACGTACCCATACCACGAATGGCATACGGGTATGCATGTGCGTATACCGGTACGCGTACCATAGTTTGGGTATGCAAAGGGCGATAGATCTGGTGTGTTTTAGACTTTGAGTGTGCGAATGAAACATCAATCATAAAGTCAGTGTCAGAAATCTAGGTTGTGGGTCTATCTAGCTCTGTTTATCTGACACAACAATCATGAAGTTAGTCTCAGAAATCTAGGTTGTGGGTCTATCTAGCTCTGTTTATTTGACAACTCTTTCTAGCATCAGCTATTTTGATAGCTGGTAGGTTTGTGATCGACCCTCTGAGCACTGGAGATATGTGTCGTATATCATCTAGATACAATAGCACCAACCGGCTCAGTCTGCTCAAGCTTGCCTCATACATGAGCGTTATACGCAGGCTAAGCTATGCCGCGACTATGGATTGATTCTTCGAAGATGACTGAACTCACCGAGTAACTAAAATTTTATTTGAACACAAGTTTCAACAGCACAATCTCTAAGAAAGATAGTCAAGCGCAGTAAATACTTCCTGCAAGCTGTTAACAAAGGGAGGCATTTCTAAGAACAAATGCTGATGGGGTAAGGAATGGAAACCGAATCAGCAACAGTGACACAATCCACTACCTCAATGGGAAGGTTCTCACTGTCACACCCACCAGAACTCAGGCAAACCCCATCGAAGTTTATCCAGCTCTCTTCAACTCCAGGCTTGCCAATGAATTCAAATGCCTCCTCAAACAAGAAGTCCAAATTCTTTGTGATATCCGCATCATTGAAGAAGTTTTGAAGGTTTGAAATCTCTCCCGTTGTTTCATGTTGTGATTGACAAAGGTCTTCTTTTTGCATATATTGGTCTTGGTTATATGTTGTTTTGACTTCATTAATCTAATTTATGTTATTCTTGAAATGATCCTTTTTCAGGAACTCTGGATTCTCTTATGGTAAGCACTGCAATGATGGGGATCGCCCTTTATGCTACACATACTGAATCTCAAAATGTTGTGTTGAAAATCGACGACTTGCAGTATGTATTTGTTGTTTAATTGTCCTTACTTTGAAGAAGAGTACAAATGACATTTTCATAGTTAGAATAAAATTATTCTCAAACACTAGAATGCTCTTTAAAATATAGAATGCTCTATGTAATTGTGTATATATATATATATATATATATATATGTGTAAATTTATTTTGTTATTATGTTTTTTAATAGTGTCGTATCCGTACCTTAGTTTTTTTAAAAATTGCGTACCTCGTACCTGTATCCATGCAACATAGCTCACAAGACTATTTAATGAAATATGGAAAAACCAAAAGATGTCGGAGAAATGGAGAGCAAGTACACTTATACGCATATATAAGACCAAGGGAGACATTCAAAATTGTGTGAATTATCGAGGTATCAAGTTAATGAGACATACTATGAAATTGTAGGAAAGAATTATCGAACGTAGGTTAAGACAAGTATCAAGTACAACAGATAACCAATTTGGATTCATGCCAGGCAGATCTACTTTTGAAGCGATTCACGTTTTGAGACGTCTTTTGAAACATTTTAGAGCAAAAAAGAAAGACCTTCATATGATATTTATTGATGTAGAAAAAGCTTATGATAGAGTACCGAGGGAGGTTCTTTTAAAAACTTTGAAAAAAAGAGGTATCCCATTGACATACATTAACCTTATAAGAGACATGTATGATGGTGCAAAAACATGCGTGAGGACTCATGAAGGAACGACAGATTTCTTTGAAGTTAATATTGGGTTACATCAAGGATCAACTTTAAGTCCATACTTATTTATAATGGTGATGGATGAGTTAACAAAACATATTCAAGATGAAGTATTTTGGTGTATGTTATTTGCACATGACATTGCATTAGTGGAGGAGTCTAAGGAAAAAGTTAATAGAAAATTGGAACTATGGAGAGAAACATTAGAAAGCAAAGGCCTCCGACTTAGTAACAAAGACATAATATATGGAATGTAAGTTTGATCATTTGGTTACCTCATAGGACATAGAAATTAAAATTGGCACACACTGCATCCCCCAAAAGGAAAGTTTTAAATACCTAGAGTCAATTTTTTAGAGTGATGGAAGAATTGATGGAGATGTTATGCATAGAATTAATGCTGGTTGGTTAAAATGGAGAGGAGCATCAGGTATTCTTTGTGATAAGAAGATACCATTAAAGTTAAAAGGTAAATATTATAGAGCAGCAATTAGGCCTGCCATGTTTTATGGTTCTGAGTATTGGGTAGTTAAAGAGCAACATGTACAAAAGATGTCTGTGACAGAAATGAAGATGTTGAGATGGATGAGTGGTCATACAAGAAAAGACCGTATACATAATGAGGTTATTAGAAACAAATTAGGAGTGGCACCAACAGTGGATAAAATGAGAGAATATCGTTTAAGATGGTTTAGACATATAGAAAGAAGATCAAAAGAACCTGAAAAACTAAATTTAGAAAGTATTAAAAGAGCTAGAGGACGACCACAAAAGTGTTGGAAAGAAACAATAAAGAATGATCTAGCTTAGTGTGAGTTAATTGCTGACATGGCACACGATAGGGATCCGTGGAAACAAAAAATCCATGTAGCCGACCCCGTCTAGTATGGGAAAAGGCCTAGTTGTTGTTGTTGTTGTCTCTTCTTTTATTTTTTCTTTTCATCATATTTCTTCTCTATTCCTTTTACATCTAAACCTGTAAAAAGAAGATGCAGAAATTAGAATGTGCATAATGATCTCATCTCATCACACAACATAACCAATTATTTACACTATTCATACCCTTTCCAAAGTTAACACTTGCTACATTCAAAACTAATGTGACGTGAACAACTAATAGACACACCTATACACGTTACTTGGATACAAGGAACACCAATGCACATTAAGATAATCTATCAACGACTCCTTAGTTCAAAAGCAACAAATATGCAATGCAATGCACATGATGCCGAAAGATCCTTTTAAATCAATGCCAAGCTTAATTAGTTTGATATTTTTCGTCCAAAATGCCAAACATACAAGCTATATAATAGCATCTAAATTGGGCCCTTGTAGTGTATGGCCAACAGTCGACAACACTTATACAATTGTCTCATTCTTCCAAACTATCCCATTTACATCATTTACTACGTTTTTTATAGCCAAAGAGCTATTTATAATTCTGATGTCTAGTTGTCCAATCTAAAATCTATAATAATAGGACTATTTATTTAACCATCAAGCTTAAAAGCACTAATTCTCATCACCACACAAAATGCATTGTTTCGATATGTAACATTGCAAGTGTGACGCAAGCAAAGATCATAAGAATCTCTTGTTATAGTTTCCTTAAGAATCAAAAAATAGAGAAAAATAGAACATGAAATTGAAAATTACCAGCATGCCAAAGGGTAAGACTCGTTTCTGCAAAATGGAGACTACACCTCACAATTAAGCCTTAATCTGCAATGAACAAAAATATCATTAAGAGTAAAACTCAAGTCGATATATAACAAAAAGAAAAACAAGGAAAAATTATGCTCAACTTTATGTTCTAGGTTACCTTCTTTTCTCCACTCCTTTCTATACTTTTATTTTCTTCTTTATTTTTCTTTTTCATCGTTCACATTCTCTCCTTTTTCATTTTTTTTTCTCTTTCGTTTTTTCTTTTAGATCTACACCTGTAAAAAGAAGATACAAAAATTAGAATGTGCATAAAGATCTCACTGTATCACAAAACATAACAAATTATTTACATTATTCATACCCTTTCCAAAGTTAACACATGCTACATTCAAAACTAATGTGACAAGCACAACTAATAGGACTCTTGATTTAAACATCAAGCTGAAAAGCACTAATTCTCATGACCACACAAAATGCATTGTTTTGATATGTAGCATTGCAAGTGTGATTCAAACAAAGAGAATAATAATCTCTTGTTATAGTTTCCTTAAAAATTAAAAAATAAACAAAAATAGAACATGTAATTGAAAATTACGAGCAAGCCAAAGGGTAGGAATAATAATCTCTTGTTATAGTTTCCTTCTTTTCCTTCTCCTTTTCTACACTTTTATTTTTTCTTTATTTTTCTTTTCTTCTTTTTTCTTTTTTATCCTCCACATTCTCTTTTTTATTTTTCCTTTTTTCTCTTCTTTCCTGTTTTCTTTTAATATTTCTTCTCTTTTTCTTTTACATCTAAACCTGTAAAAAGAAGATACACAAATTAGAATGTGCATAAAGATCTCATCTCATCACAGAACATAACCAATTATTTACACTATTTGTACCCTTTCCAAAGTTAACACTTGCAACATTCAAAACTAATGTGACGTGAACAACTAATAGACACACCTATGCACGTTACTTGGATACAAGGAACACCAATGCGCATTAAGATAATCTATCAATGACTCCTTAGTTCAAAAGCAACAAATATTCAGTTCAATGCACATGATGCCGAAAAATCCTTTTAAATCAATGACAAGCTTAATCAGTTTGATATTTTTCGTCCAACAGGCCAAACATACAAGCTATACAATAGCATCTAAATTGGGCCCTTGTAGTGTATGGCCAACAGTATACAATTGTCTAATTCTTCCAAACTGTCCCATCTACCTCATTTACTACGTTTTTTTATAGCCAAAGAGCTATTTAAAATCTATAATAATAGGACTCTTTATTTAACCATCAAGCTTAAAAGCACTAGTTCTCATCACCACACAAAATGCATTGTTTCAATATGTAACATTGCAAGTGTGATGCAAACAAAGATCATAAGAATCTCATGTTATAGTTTCCTTAAGAATAAAAAAATAGAGAAAAATAGAACAAAAATATGCATGCCAAAGGGTAAGACTTGTTTCTACAAAATGGAGACTACACTTTTCAAAAGTTTCTCACAATTAAGCCTTAATCTGCAATGAACAAAAATATCATTAACTGTAAAACTCAAGTCGATATATAACAAAAAGAAAAACAAGGAAAAATTATGCTCAACTTTATGTTGTAGGCAGACAACGAGCATAATAATCTATGGTTATAGTTAGCTTAAGAAACAAAAAAATGAAAAAAAATAGAATATGAATTGAAAATTACCAGCAAGCCAAAAGGTATGACACTTTTCTACAAAATGGAGGCTACACTTTCCTCATATAGTAAGGAAACTTTGTCACAATTAAGCCTTAATCTGCAATGAATGAAAATATATTTAATTGTGAAATTAAAGTCAACGTTAAAATATAATAAAGAGAAAAACAAAGAAAAATTATGCTCACTTTATGTTCTAGGTTTCCTTCCTTTCTCCCTCCTTTTCAATACTTTTATTTTCTTCTTCGTTTCTCTTTTTCATCCCTCACATTCGCTCATTTTATATTTTCTCTTTTATTTCCCTTTCCTTTTATCTTTTCATCATATTTCTTCATAATTCCTTTTACATCTATACCTGTAAAAGCAGATGCAGAAATTAGAATGTGTTATCTCATCACATAACATTCCAAAGTTAACACTTGCAACATTCTAAACTAAACTGATGTGAACAACAAATCGACGCACCAAAGCACATTATTTGGATACAAGGACACCAAAAATCACCAAATCAGTTTGGACCTGTCTGCTCACAAGTCCATGAAGGTGGCCATCGAGAGATGAAGATTAGCTGCATCTTCCACTCGATGCACAATCTTGAAAATGTAGATATAAAATACTTCGAACATAGCCCTGCAAAATGTCAAAATGTGTTCAAATCAATAATTTGCATTCCTGATTGGGAAATACATGAAAAGACATCTAGGTGGGGAAGATGTCTTTGGTCATGCAACTACCAGGCTTAATTCGGGAGTTTACATGATCCACCGTGTAGAATTCACATGGTTGGGGGTTACATTGGACCACAAAAGTATGTAATACAGAATAAAAGTAAAATAGTTATCCAATTGTTTCTAAGTGCTATGAAAACAAATAGCATAATAACATCTTAAAATCTGGTTATAGTTACCTGAGGAAACAAAAATAAGGAATAAAATAGAATGTGAAAATGAAAATTACCAGCAAGCCAAAGGTTAAGCCTCTTTTCTCCAAAATAGAGACTATACTTTCCTCTTATAGTAAGAAGAGCTAGTAACATTTAAACCTTAATCTGCAATCAACAAAAATATATTTAATTATGAAGCTAAAATTAAAGAGAAAAATCTAACAAAAAAAACGAACATTTATGCTCACCTTTATGTCCTTCCCTTTATTCTAGGGTTTCCTCTTCTTTTCTTCCTTCACTCCTATAATTTTCTTTTCTTTCATATTTTATTTTCTTTTCTTTCCTTTTTCATTTTCATTCTTTAAATACTCTTTTTATTTTTCCATCCTTTTTCTCTTTTCCTTTTTCTTTTTTTCTCCCCTTTCCCTTTTCCTTTTCATCATATTTCTTCTCTTTTCCTTTTGCATCCACACCTGTATAAAGGAGATAAAGAAAGATGTTATATGGGACCTTATCTACCTTCACCATCAATCATGTTGTATGATGATAGCTAAGTAAGACATTGGCCAACACTAGCAAAACTTGAAATCCCAGAAAAGTAATAATCAACTACGAAATGCAGAATACCTATCATTGATCTTCTTTGCTGATAGCTCATTCAACATATGATACCTATCATTATCTACCTTCACCATCAATCATGTTGTATGATGATAGCTCATTCAATTAGTTATAACCCAACAGCAGTTGGAAACAAAAGAAACTTATTATTTATTTGTGGAAATCACCTTTTAAAGAAAAAAAATAGATAATTGATCTTCTTTGCTTTTGGAAGTGATCGCATGGACTGAAAGAAGTAGAGGTCTACTTTCTGTTACACAAGTTTCCCTTTTCCTTTCATAAACTGGCTAAACCTAATAAAGGATAAGATAATATATGAGTGACTCCAAAGTTCAAAAGCAACAAATATGCAGCTCAAAGCACATGATGCCTAAAGATCGTTTTAAATCAAGGCCATGCTCAATAAGTTTGATGTTTATCGTCCAAAATGACAAACAAACGGGCTATACAACAACATCTAAATCGGAACCCTTTAGTGTATGGCCAGCAGTCGACAAGACTTCTACGATTGTCTCATTCTTCCAAACTGTCCAATCCACCTCATTTACTACATTTTTTTGTAGACAAAGAGCCATTTAAAATTTTGATGTCCAGTTGTCCAATCTAAAATCCATAACAATAGGAATCTTTATTTAACCATCAAGCTCAATAGCACTAATTCTTATCACCAAACAAAATGCATTGTTTCAATATGTAACATTGCAAGTGTGATGCAAACAAAGAGCATAATAATCTCTGGTTATAGTTTGCTTAAGAAACAAAAAAATGAAAAAAAAAACAGAATATGGAATTGAAAATTACCAGCAAGCCAAAGGGTATGACACTTTTCTACAAAATGGTGGCTACACTTTCCTCTTATAGTAAGGAAAGTTTGTCACCATTAAGCCTTAATCTGCAATGAATGAAAATATCATTAATAGTGAAATTCAAGTCAACGGTAAAATATAATAAAGAGAAAAACAAAGAAAAATTATGCTCACTTTATGTTATAGGTTTCCTTCTTTTCTCCCTCCTTTTCAATACTTTTATTTTCTTCTTTGTTTTTCTTTTTCATCCCTCACATTCGCTCTTTTATATTTTTCCTTTTTCTTCTCTTTCCTTTTTTCTTTTCATCATATTTCTTCTCTATTCCTTTTACATCTACACCTGTAAAAAGAAGATGCAGAAATTACATAAAGATCTCATCTCATCAAATTGTTTACAATATTCATACCCTTTCCAATGTTAACACTTGCTACATTCAAAACTAATGTGATGTGAACAACTAATAGACACATTTAATGCATGTTACTTGGATACAAGGCCCTAGGAAATATTACCAAATCAGTTTGGACATGTCTCGTTTCCCCGATTAATCATGACACAAGTTATTCCATCTATAACTTTACTGTGAACAGTTATCAAGCATTGAACAGGCAACGAGTCTTCTTGAAGAACCATGTGGATTGTTCATTTTGGCATTTCACTGGTGTCAAAACAACCAGATAGGGTAACTTAGTCTGCTGTCTCTCAAACAAAACAAAAGAAAAAATAACGAACACATTTCATTAAGATTACTTCATCAAGATCATACTCCTTTACCCAAAACCAAAAACATCGAATTGAAACAGGTGTGACAAGTAGCAGCCATAATGTAAGCAAGCTAAACTAGATCAACAACTCATGCTCACCAAACAAACAAGAAAATAAAAAAGAGAAAAAACATTACTCAAATTCATAATTACTGAGTCCACTCCTTTTCAAAAAGATCGAGCTTATCCTCTTACAGCTTCTTCAAATTTGAACCAACTTTTATAAATATCTGTGGACAGTAATATATGCTCATAACTTCTGGAACTCGTGTTATCTATTCCACAAAACATCCAACACAAAGTGTAACAAACGATAACATATTAACATGTTGAAGCCGTACAAGCTAGCCATAGCTATCTAGTGAAAATGGAACCTAAGAAAGATTAGAAATTGCATAGCAACTGACTCAAATTAACGTATGTATATATATATATATATATATATATATGTGTGTGTGTGTGTGTGTGTGTGTGTGTGTGTGTGTGTATCAACAAAGGCCAAAGTTATGGCAGATCTTAAACGCCAATTAATCATTATCACATTCACAACAGACAAAATTCCGTTTTCAGACAAAAGTAAAACAAATTCAACGATATCTAGATATATGCATCATATACAAACATAAACATATCTGCAAATATGCACAGAAATAATCTCAAAGATTATTGTAATAGATGAAGAGAAAACAAATGAAGCAAAAATTAACGAATTCTTGAGATATGGCTTTATACGTATAGTATGTATCAATATCGAACTACATAACAAAGAACAATTATGCTCACCTTCATGTCCTTCCCTTTATTCTTGGTTTTCCTCTTCTTTTCTTCCTCCTCTTCTAGACTTTTCTTCTCTTCTTTATTTTCCTTTTCTTTCTATTTTTTTTTCATTCCTCAAATTAGTTCTTTTTTCTTTTCATTTTTTCTCCACTTTCCCTTTTTGCTTTTTTCGCTTCTTTCCCTTTCTCTTTTTATCATAGTTCTTCATTTTTTGTTTTACATATGCACCTTCTTTTCCTTGGACATGTGCACCTGTAAAAGCAGATGCAGAAATTAGAATGTGTTATCTCATCACATAACATTCCAACGTTAACACTTGCTACATTCTAAACGAAAGTGATGTGAACAACAAATCGACGCACCAATGCACATTAATTGGATACAAGGACACCAAAAATTACCAAATCAGTTTGGACATGTCTGCTCACAACTCTATAAAGGTGGACATCGAGAGATGAAGATTAGCTGCATCTTAAATCCGATGCACAATCTTGAAAATGTACATATAAAATACTTAGAACATAGCCCTGCAAAATGTCAAAATGTGTTCAAATCAAAAATTTGCATTGATGATTGGGAAATACTTGAAAAGACATCTAGGTGGGGAAGATGTCTTTGGTCATGCAACTACCAGGCTTAATTCGGGAGTTTACATGATCCACCGTGTAGAATTCACATGGTTGGGGCTTACATTGGACCTCAAAAGTATGTAATATAGAATAAAAGTAAAATAGTTATCCAATTGTTTCTAAGTGTTATGAAAACAAATAGCATAATAACATCTTAAAATCTGGTTATAGTTACCTGAGGAAACAAAACTAAGGAATAAAATAGAATGTGAAAATGAAAATTACCAGCAAGCCAAAGGTTAAGCCTCTTTTCTCCAAAATAGAGACTATACTTTCCTCTTATAGTAAGGAAAGCATGACACATTTAAACCTTAATCTGCAATCAACAAAAATATATTTAATTATGAAGCTAAAATTAAAGAGAAAAATCTAACAAAAAACAAAGAACATTTATGCTCACCTTTATGTCCTTCCCTTTATTCTAGGCTTTACTCTTCTTTTCTTCCTTCTCTCCTATAATTTTCTTTTTTTTCAAATTTTACTTTCTTTTCTTTCCTTTTCATTTTCATTCTTTAAATACTCCTTTTTATTTTTCCTTCCTTTTTCTCTTTTACTTTTTCTTTTTTTCTCCCCTTTCCCCTTTTCTTTTCATCATATTTCTTCTCTTTTCCTTTTGCATCCACACCTGCATAAAGGAGATAAAGAAAGATGTTATATGGGAGCTTACCTACCTTCACCATCAATCATGTTGTATGATGATAGCTGCGTAAGACACTGGCCAACACTAGCGAAACTTGAAATCCCAGAAAAGTAATAATCAATTACGAAATGCAGAATACCTATCAAATGAGGAATTAGAAATGCAATCGCAGACCCCGTTGAGAAGATCAGCAGAGCATTTGGGCCACCACCTAGACCAGGATCACCTACCAAGTCATCATAAGCTATGAGTTTCTGCAACAAAGAATATGTATAAGAACCACAAGCTTCTTGTAACAAAAGCCCCTATGCAAATGATTAACAAAGAGGTGAAATTTCACAATCAGTATACATAAGAATAATTCATATCTCACAACATTCAAATTAACTACCAAATTTCCTATTCGACATTCAAATAGGGGGATAGCTCATTCAATTAGTTATAACCCAACAGCAGTTGGAAACAAAAGAAACTTATTATTTATTCGTGGAAATCACCTTTTCAAGAAAAAAAATTAGATAATTGATCTTCTTTGCTTTTGGAAGTGATCGCATGGACTGAAAGAAGTAGAGGTCTATTTTGTGTTACGCAAGTTTCCCATTCCCTTTCATAAACTGGCTAAACCTAACAAAGGATAAGATAATATATGAGTGACTCCACAGCTCAAAAGCAACAAATCTGCAGCTCAAAGCACATGATGCCTAAAGATCATTTTAAATCAAGGCCAAGCTCAATAAGTTTGATGTTTATCGTCTAAAATGCCAAACAGAGGGCTATACAACAATATCTAAATCGGAACCTTTTAGTGTATGGGCAGCAGTAGACAAGACTTCTATGATTGTCTCATTCTTCCAAACTATCCTATCCACCTCATTTACTACATTTTTTTGTAGACAAAGAGCCATTTATAATTTTGATGTCCAGTTGTCCAATCTAAAATCTATAACAATAGGACTCTTTATTAAACCATCAAGCTCAATAGCACTAATTCTTATCACCACACAAAATGCATTGTTTCAATATGTAACATTGCAAGTGTGATGCAAACAAAGAGCATAATAATCTCTGGTTATAGTTTGCTTAAGAAACAAAAAAATGAAAAAAAATAGAATATGGAATTGAAAATTACCAGCAAGCCAAAGGGTATGACACTTTTCTACAAAATGGTGGCTACACTTTCCGCTTATAGTAAGGAAAGTTTGTCACAATTAAGCCTTAATCTGCAATGAATGAAAATATCTTTAATTGTGAAATTAAAGTCAATGGTAAAATATAATAAAGAGAAAAACAAAGAAAAATTATGCTCACTTTATTTTCTAGGTTTCGTTCTTTTCTCCCTCCTTTTCAATACTTTTCTTTTCTTCTTTCTTTTTCTTTTTCATCCCCCACATTCGCTCTTTTTATATTTTTCCTTTTTCTTCTCTTTCCTTTTTTCTTTTCATCATATTTCTTCTCTATTCCTTTTACATCTACACCTGTAAAAAGAAGATGCAGAAATTACATAAAGATCTCATCTCATCAAATTGCTTACAATATTCATACCCTTTCCAATGTTAACACTTGCTACATTCAAAACTAATGTGACATGAACAACTAATAGACACACCTATGCACGTTGCTTGGATACAAGGCCCTAGGAAATATTACCAAATCAGTTTGGACATGTCTTGTTTCCCCGATTAATCATGACACAAGTTATTCCATCTATAACTTTACTGTGAACAGTTATCAAGCATTGAACAGGCAACGAGTCTTCTTGAAGAACCATGTGGATTGTTCATTTTGGCATTTCACTGGTGTCAAAACAACCAGATACAGCAACTTACTCTGCTGTCTCTCAAACACAACAAAAGAACAAACAACGAACACATTTCATTAAAATGACTTCATCAAGATCGTACTCCTTTACCCAAAACCAAAAACATCGAATTGAAACAGGTGTGACAAGTAGCAGCCATAATGTAAGCAAGCTAAACTAGATCAACAACACATGCTCACCAAACAAACAAGAAAATAAAAAAGAGAAAAAACATTATGCATTAATTCATAATTACTGAGTCCAGTCCGTTTCAAAAAGATCGAGCTTATCCTCTTACAGCTTCTTCAAATTTGAACCAACTTTTATAAATATCGGTGGACAGTAATAGATGCTCATAACTTTTGGAACTCGTGTTATTTATTCCACAAAACAATCAACACAAAGTGTAGCAAACGATAACATATTAACATGTTGAAGACGTACAAGCTAGCCATAACTATCTAGTGGAAATGGAACCTAAGAAAGACTAGAAATTGCATTGCAACTGACTCAAATTAACGTATGTATATATATGTATATCAACAAAAGCCAAAGTTATGGCAGATCATAAACGCCAATTAATCATTATCACAATCAAAACAGACAAAATTCGGTTTTCAGACAGAAGTAAAACAAATTCAACGATATCTAGATATATGACAAATATACATACATAAATATATCTGCAAATATGCACAGAAATAATCTCAAAGATTATTGTAATAGATGAAGAGAAAACAAATGAAGCAAAAATTAATGAATTCTTGAGATATGGCTTTATACGTATAGTATGTATCAATATCGAACTACATAACAAAGAACAATTATGCTCACCTTCATGTCCTTCCGTTTATTCTTGATTTTCCTCTTCTTTTCTTCCTGATCTTCTAGACTTTTCTTCTCTTCTTTATTTTCCTTTTCTTTCTTTTTGCTTTTCATTCTTGAAATTAGTTCTTTTTTCTTTTCATTTTTTCTCCTCTTTCCCTTTTTCCTTTTTTCTCTTCTTTCCCTTTCTCTTTTTATCATAGTTCTTCATTTTTTGTTTTACATATGCACCTTCTTTTCCTTGGACATGTGCACCTGTAAAAGCAGATGCAGAAATTAGAATGTGTTATTTCATCACATAACATTCCAAAGTTAACACTTGCAACATTCTAAACTAAACTGATGTGAACAACAAATCGACGCACCAAAGCACATTAATTGGATACAAGGCCACCAAAAATCACCAAATCAGTTTGGACATGTCTGCTCACAAGTCCATGAAGGTGGCCATCGAGAGATGAAGATTAGCTGCATCTTCCACTCGATGCACAATCTTGAAAATGTAGATATAAAATACTTCGAACATAGCCCTGCAAAATGTCAAAATGTGTTCAAATCAATAATTTGCATTCCTGATTGGGAAATACATGAAAAGACATCTAGGTGGGGAAGATGTCTTTGGTCATGCAACTACCAGGCTTAATTCGGGAGTTTACATGATCCACCGTGTAGAATTCACATGGTTGGGGCTTACATTGGACCTCAAAAGTATGTAATATAGAATAAAAGTAAAATAGTTATCCAATTGTTTCTAAGTGTTATGAAAACAAATAAAATAATAACATCTTAAAATATGGTTATAGTTACCTGAGGAAACAAAAATAAGGAATAAAATAGAATGTGAAAATGAAAATTACCAGCAAGCCAAAGGTTAAGCCTCTTTTCTCCAAAATAGAGACTATACTTTCCTCTTATAGTAAGGAAAGCCTGTCACATTTAAACATTAATCTGCAATCAACAAAAATATATTTAATTATGAAGCTAAAATTAAAGATAAAAATCTAACAAAAAAAAAAGAACATTTCTGCTCACCTTTATGTCCTTCCCTTTATTCTAGGCTTTACTCTTCTTTTCTTCCATCTCTCCTATAATTTTCTTTTTTTTTCAAATTTTCTTTTCTTTTCTTTCCTTTTCATTTTCATTCTTTAAATACTCTTTTTTATTTTTCCTTCCTTTTTCTCTTTTACTTTTTCTTTTTTTCTCCCCTTTCCCCTTTTCTTTTCATAATATTTCTTCTCTTTTCCTTTTGCATCCACACCTGTATAAAGGAGATAAAGAAAGATGTTATATGGGAGCTTATCTACCTTCACCATCAATCATGTTGTATGATGATAGCTGTGTAAGACACTGGCCAACACTAGCGAAACTTGAAACCCCAGAAAAGTAATAATCAACTACGAAATGCAGAATACCTATCAAATGAGGAATTAGAAATGCAATCGCAGACCCCGTTGAGAAGATCAGCAGAGCATTTGGGCCACCACCTAGACCAGGATCACCTACCAAGTCATCATAAGCTATGAGTTTCTGCAACAAAAGAATATGTATAAGAACCACAAGCTTCTTGTAACAAAAGCCCCTATGCAAATGATTAACAAAGAGGTGAAATTTCACAATCAGTATACAACAACAACAACAACAACTAAGCCTTTTCCCATACTAGACGGGGTCGGCTACATGGATTCTTTGTTTCCACAGATCTCTATCGTGTGCCATGTTAGCAGTTAACTCCCAATAAGCTAGATCATTCTTTATTGTTTCTTTCCAACACTTTTGTGGTCGTCCTCTACCTCTTTTAATACTTTCCAAATTTAGGTTTTCTAACCTTCTTACAGGTTCTTCTTTTGATCTTCTTTCTATATGTCCAAACCATCTTAAACGATGTTCTCTCATTTTATCCTCTATTGGTGCCACTCCTAATTTGTCTCTAATAACCTCTTTATGTATATGGTCTTTTCTTGTATGACCACTCATCCATCTCAACATCTTCATTTCTGTCACAGACATCTTTTGTACATGTTGATCATTAACTGCCCAACACTCAGAACCATAAAACATGGCAGGCCTAACTGCTGCTCTATAATATTTACCTTTTAATTTTAATGGTATCTGCTTGTCACAAAGAATACCTGATGCTCCTCTCCATTTTAACCAACCAGCATTAATTCTATGTGTAACATCTCCATCAATTCTTCCATCACTTTGAAAAATTGACCCTAGGTATTTAAAACTTTCCTTTTGGGGAATGCAATGTGTGCCAATTTTAATTTCTATGTCCTCTGAAGTAGCCAAATGATCAAACTTACATTCCATATATTCTGTCTTTGTTCTACTAAGTCGGAGGCCTTTGTTTTCTAATGTTCCTCTCCATAGTTTCAATTTTCTATTAACTTTTTCCTTAGACTCCTCCACTATGTTTTGTTAACTCATCCATCACTATTATAAATAAGTATGGACTTAAAGTTGATCCTTGATGTAACCCAATATTAACTTCAAAGAAGTCTGTCGTTCCTTCATGAGTCCTCACACATGTTTTTGCACCATCATACATGTCTCTTATAAGGTTAATATATGTCAATGGGATACCTCTTTTTCCAAAGTTCTCGAAAGAACCTCCCTCGATACCCTATCATAAGCTTTTTCTAGATCAATAAATATCATGTGAAGGTCTTTCTTTTTTGCTCTAAAATGTTCCATAAGACGTCTCAAAAGGTGAATCGCTTCAATAGTAGATCTACCAGGCATAAATCCAAATTGGTTCTCTGTTGTACTTGATACTTGTCTTAACCTACGTTCAATAATTCTTTCCCATAATTTCATAGTATGACTCATTAACTTGATACCTCGATAATTCGCACAATTTTGAATGTCTCCCTTGTTTTTATATATGGGTATAAGTGTACTTGCTCTCCATTCCTCGGGCATCTTTTGGTTTTTCCATATTTCATTAAATAGTCTTGTGAGCCAAGTGATTCCTATTTCTCCTAGTATTTTCCAAACTTCTATAGGAATATTATCTGGTCCTACCGATTTACCACTCTTCATATGTTTAAGAGCCTCTTTGACTTCGTTCTTTTGAATACGTCGGTAGAAATTGTGGTTTATATACTTTTCTGACTTGGCTAAATCTCCTAAACTAATACTAACATCTTTATTTTCATTAAAAAGATTATTGTGTGAGGACTTATAACTAATATTAACATCTTTAATACTAACATCTTCACAATCAGTATACATAAGAATAATTCATATCTCACAACATTCAAATTAACTACCAAATTTCCTATTCGACATTCAAATAGGGGGATAGCTCATTCAATTAGTTATAACCCAACAGCAGTTGGAAACAAAAGAAACTTATTATTTATTCGTGGAAATCAACTTTTAAAGAAAAAAAAATTAGATAATTGATCTTCTTTGCTTTTGGAAGTGATCGCATGGACTGAAAGAAGTAGAGGTCTACTTTCTGTTACGCAAGTTTCCCTTTTCCTTTCATAAACTGGCTAAACCTAACAAAGGATAAGATAATATATGAGTGACTCCACAGCTCAAAAGCAACAAATATGCAGCTCAATGCACATGATGCCTAAAGATCATTTTAAATCAAGGCCAAGCTCAATAAGTTTGATGTTTATCGTCCAAAATGCCAAACAGAGGGCTATACAACAATATCTAAATCGGAACCTTTTAGTGTATGGGCAGCAGTAGACAAGACTTCTACGATTGTCTCATTCTTCCAAACTGTCCTATCCACCTCATTTACTACATTTTTTTGTAGACAAAGAAACATTTATAATTTTGATGTCCAGTTGTCCAATCTAAAATCTATAACAATAGGACTCTTTATTAAACAATCAAGCTCAATAGCACTAATTCTTATCACCACACAAAATGCATTGTTTCAATATGTAACATTGCAAGTGTGATGCAAATAAAGAGTATAATAATCCCTGGTTATAGTTTGCTTAAGAAACAAAAAAATGAAAAAAAAAATAGAATATGGAAATGAAAATTACCGGCAAGCCAAAGGGTATGACACTTTTCTACAAAATGGTGGCTACACTTTCCGCTTATAGTAAGGAAAGTTTGTCACAATTATGCCTTAATCTGCAATGAATGAAAATATCTTTAATTGTGAAATTATAGTCAATGGTAAAATATAATAAAGAGAAAAACAAAGAAAAATTATGCTCACTTTATTTTCTAGGTTTCCTTCTTTTCTCCCTCCTTTTCAATACTTTTATTTTCTTCTTTGTTTTTCTTTTTCATCCCCCACATTCGCTCTTTTTATATTTTTCCTTTTTCTTCTCTTTCCTTTTTTCTTTTCATCATATTTCTTCTCTATTCCTTTTACATCTACACCTGTAAAAAGAAGATGCAGAAATTACATAAAGATCTCATCTCATCAAATTGCTTACAATATTCATACCCTTTCCAATGTTAACACTTGCTACATTCAAAACTAATGTGACGTGAACAACTAATAGACACACCTATGCACATTACTTGGATACAAGGCCCTAGGAAATATTACCAAATCAGTTTGGACATGTCTTGTTTCCCCGGTTAATCATGACACAAGTTATTCCATCTATAACTTTACTGTGAACAGTTATCAAGCATTGAACAGGCAACGAGTCTTCTTGAAGAACCATGTGGATTGTTCATTTTGGCATTTCACTGGTGTCAAAACAACCAGATACAGTAACTTACTCTGCTGTCTCTCAAACACAACAAAAGAACAAACAACGAACACATTTCATTAAAATGACTTCATCAAGATCGTACTCCTTTACCCAAAACCAAAAACATCGAATTGAAACAGGTGTGACAAGTAGCAGCCATAATGTAAGCAAGCTAAACTAGATCAACAACACATGCTCACCAAACAAACAAGAAAATAAAAAAGAGAAAAAACATTATGCATTAATTCATAATTACTGAGTCCAGTCCGTTTCAAAAAGATCGAGCTTATCCTCTTACAGCTTCTTCAAATTTGAACCAACTTTTATAAATATCGGTGGACAGTAATAGATGCTCATAACTTTTGGAACTCGTGTTATTTATTCCACAAAACAATCAACACAAAGTGTAGCAAACGATAACATATTAACATGTTGAAGACGTACAAGCTAGCCATAACTATCTAGTGGAAATGGAACCTAAGAAAGACTAGAAATTGCATTGCAACTGACTCAAATTAACGTATGTATATATATGTATATCAACAAAAGCCAAAGTTATGGCAGATCATAAACGCCAATTAATCATTATCACAATCAAAACAGACAAAATTCGGTTTTCAGACAGAAGTAAAACAAATTCAACGATATCTAGATATATGACAAATATACATACATAAATATATCTGCAAATATGCACAGAAATAATCTCAAAGATTATTGTAATAGATGAAGAGAAAACAAATGAAGCAAAAATTAATGAATTCTTGAGATATGGCTTTATACGTATAGTATGTATCAATATCGAACTACATAACAAAGAACAATTATGCTCACCTTCATGTCCTTCCGTTTATTCTTGATTTTCCTCTTCTTTTCTTCCTGATCTTCTAGACTTTTCTTCTCTTCTTTATTTTCCTTTTCTTTCTTTTTGCTTTTCATTCTTGAAATTAGTTCTTTTTTTTTTCATTTTTTCTCCTCTTTCCCTTTTTCCTTTTTCTCTTCTTTCCCTTTCTCTTTTTATCATAGTTCTTCATTTTTTGTTTTACATATGCACCTTCTTTTCCTTGGACATGTGCACCTGTAAAAGCAGATGCAGAAATTAGAATGTGTTATTTCATCACATAACATTCCAAAGTTAACACTTGCAACATTCTAAAATAAACTCATGTAAACAACAAATCGACGCACCAAAGCACATTAATTGGATACAAGGCCACCAAAAATCATCAAATCAGTTTGGACCTGTCTGCTCACAAGTCCATGAAGGTGGCCATCGAGAGATGAAGATTAGCTGCATCTTCCACTCGATGCAGAATCTTGAAAATGTAGATATAAAATACTTCGAACATAGCCCTGCAAAATGTCAAAATGTGTTCAAATCAATAATTTGCATTCCTGATTGGGAAATACATGAAAAGACATCTAGGTGGGGAAGATGTCTTTGGTCATGCAACTACCAGGCTTAATTCGGGAGTTTACATGATCCACCGTGTAGAATTCACATGGTTGGGGCTTACATTGGACCTCAAAAGTATGTAATATAGAATAAAAGTAAAATAGTTATCCAATTGTTTCTAAGTGTTATGAAAACAAATAAAATAATAACATCTTAAAATATGGTTATAGTTACCTGAGGAAACAAAAATAAGGAATAAAATAGAATGTGAAAATGAAAATTACCAGCAAGCCAAAGGTTAAGCCTCTTTTCTCCAAAATAGAGACTATACTTTCCTCTTATAGTAAGGAAAGCCTGTCACATTTAAACATTAATCTGCAATCAACAAAAATATATTTAATTATGAAGCAAAAATTAAAGATAAAAATCTAACAAAAAAAAAAGAACATTTATGCACACCTTTATGTCCTTCCCTTTATTCTAGGCTTTACTCTTCTTTTCTTCCATCTCTCCTATAATTTTCTTTTTTTTTCAAATTTTATTTTCTTTTCTTTCCTTTTCATTTTCATTCTTTAAATACTCCTTTCTATTTTTCCTTCCTTTTTCTCTTTTACTTTTTCTTTTTTTCTCCCCTTTCCCCTTTTCTTTTCATCATATTTCTTCTCTTTTCCTTTTGCATCCACACCTGCATAAAGGAGTTAAAGAAAGATGTTATATGGGAGCATATCTACCTTCACCATCAATCATGTTGTATGATGATAGCTGCGTAAGACACTGGCCAACACTAGCGAAACTTGAAATCCCAGAAAAGTAATAATCAACTACGAAATGCAGAATACCTATCAAATGAGGAATTAGAAATGCAATCGCAGACCCCATTGAGAAGATCAGCAGAGCATTTGAGCCACCACCTAGACCAGGATCACCTACCAAGTCATCATAAGCTATGAGTTTCTGCAACAAAAGAATATGTATAAGAACCACAAGCTTCTTGTAACAAAAGCCCCTATGCAAATGATTAACAAAGAGGTGAAATTTCACAATCAGTATACATAAGAATAATTCATATCTCACAACATTCAAATTAACTACCAAATTTCCTATTCGACATTCAAATAGGGGGATAGCTCATTCAATTGGTTATAACCCAACAGCAGTTGGAAACAAAAGAAACTTATTATTTATTCGTGGAAATCAACTTTTAAAGAAAAAAATTAGATAATTGATCTTCTTTGCTTTTGGAAGTGATCGCATGGACTGAAAGAAGTAGAGGTCTACTTTCTGTTACGCAAGTTTCCCTTTTCCTTTCATAAACTGGCTAAACCTAACAAAGGATAAGATAATATATGAGTGACTCCACAGCTCAAAAGCAACATATATGCAGCTCAATGCACATGATGCCTAAAGATCATTTTAAATCAAGGCCAAGCTCAATAAGTTTGCTGTTTATCGTCCAAAATGCCAAACAGAGGGCTATACAACAATATCTAAATCGGAACCTTTTAGTGTATGGGCAGCAGTAGACAAGACTTCTACGATTGTCTCATTCTTCCAAACTGTCCTATCCACCTCATTTACTACATTTTTTTGTAGACAAAGAGCCATTTATAATTTTGATGTCCAGTTGTCCAATCTAAAATCTATAACAATAGGACTCGTTATTAAACCATCAAGCTCAATAGCACTAATTCTTATCACCACACAAAATGCATTGTTTCAATATGTAACATTGCAAGTATGATGCAAACAAAGAGCATAATAATCTCTGGTTATAGTTTGCTTAAGAAACAAAAAAATGAAAAAAAAATAGAATATGGAAATGAAAATTACCAGCAAGCCAAAGGGTATGACACTTTTCTACAAAATGGTGGCTACACTTTCCGCTTATAGTAAGGAAAGTTTGTCACAATTAAGCCATAATCTGCAATGAATGAAAATATCTTTAATTGTGAAATTAAAGTCAATGGTAAAATATAATAAAGAGAAAAACAAATAAAAATTATGCTCACTTTATTTTCTAGGTTTCCTTCTTTTCTCCCTCCTTTTCAATACTTTTATTTTCTTCTTTGTTTTTCTTTTTCATCCCCCACATTCGCTCTTTTTATATTTTTCCTTTTTCTTCTCTTTCCTTTTTTCTTTTCATCATATTTCTTCTCTATTCCTTTTACATCTACACCTGTAAAAAGAAGATGCAGAAATTACATAAAGATCTCATCTCATCAAATTGCTTACAATATTCATACCCTTTCCAATGTTAACACTTGCTACATTCAAAACTAATGTGACGTGAACAACTAATAGACACACCTATGCACATTACTTGGATACAAGGCCCTAGGAAATATTACCAAATCAGTTTGGACATGTCTTGTTTCCCCGGTTAATCATGACACAAGTTATTCCATCTATAACTTTACTGTGAACAGTTATCAAGCATTGAACAGGCAACGAGTCTTCTTGAAGAACCATGTGGATTGTTCATTTTGGCATTTCACTGGTGTCAAAACAACCAGATACAGTAACTTACTCTGCTGTCTCTCAAACACAACAAAAGAACAAACAACGAACACATTTCATTAAAATGACTTCATCAAGATCGTACTCCTTTACCCAAAACCAAAAACATCGAATTGAAACAGGTGTGACAAGTAGCAGCCATAATGTAAGCAAGCTAAACTAGATCAACAACACATGCTCACCAAACAAACAAGAAAATAAAAAAGAGAAAAAACATTATGCATTAATTCATAATTACTGAGTCCAGTCCGTTTCAAAAAGATCGAGCTTATCCTCTTACAGCTTCTTCAAATTTGAACCAACTTTTATAAATATCGGTGGACAGTAATAGATGCTCATAACTTTTGGAACTCGTGTTATTTATTCCACAAAACAATCAACACAAAGTGTAGCAAACGATAACATATTAACATGTTGAAGACGTACAAGCTAGCCATAACTATCTAGTGGAAATGGAACCTAAGAAAGACTAGAAATTGCATTGCAACTGACTCAAATTAACGTATGTATATATATGTATATCAACAAAAGCCAAAGTTATGGCAGATCATAAACGCCAATTAATCATTATCACAATCAAAACAGACAAAATTCGGTTTTCAGACAGAAGTAAAACAAATTCAACGATATCTAGATATATGACAAATATACATACATAAATATATCTGCAAATATGCACAGAAATAATCTCAAAGATTATTGTAATAGATGAAGAGAAAACAAATGAAGCAAAAATTAATGAATTCTTGAGATATGGCTTTATACGTATAGTATGTATCAATATCGAACTACATAACAAAGAACAATTATGCTCACCTTCATGTCCTTCCGTTTATTCTTGATTTTCCTCTTCTTTTCTTCCTGATCTTCTAGACTTTTCTTCTCTTCTTTATTTTCCTTTTCTTTCTTTTTGCTTTTCATTCTTGAAATTAGTTCTTTTTTCTTTTCATTTTTTCTCCTCTTTCCCTTTTTCCTTTTTTCTCTTCTTTCCCTTTCTCTTTTTATCATAGTTCTTCATTTTTTGTTTTACATATGCACCTTCTTTTCCTTGGACATGTGCACCTGTAAAAGCAGATGCAGAAATTAGAATGTGTTATTTCATCACATAACATTCCAAAGTTAACACTTGCAACATTCTAAACTAAACTGATGTGAACAACAAATCGACGCACCAATGCACATTAATTGGATACAAGGCCACCAAAAATCACCAAATCAGTTTGGACATGTCTGCTCACAAGTCCATGAAGGTGGCCATCGAGAGATGAAGATTAGCTGCATCTTCCACTCGATGCACAATCTTGAAAAAGTAGATATAAAATACTTCGAACATAGCCCTGCAAAATGTCAAAATGTGTTCAAATCAATAATTTGCATTCCTGATTGGGAAATACATGAAAAGACATCTAGGTGGGGAAGATGTCTTTGGTCACGCAACTACCAGGCTTAATTCGGGAGTTTACATGATCCACCGTGTAGAATTCACATGGTTGGGGGTTACATTGGACCACAAAAGTATGTAATACAGAATAAAAGTAAAATAGTTATCCAATTGTTTCTAAGTGTTATGAAAACAAATAGCATAATAACATCTTAAAATCTGGTTATAGTTACCTGAGGAAACAAAAATAAGGAATAAAATAGAATGTGAAAATGAAAATTACCAGCATGCCAAACGTTAAGCCTCTTTTCTCCAAAATAGAGACTATACTTTCCTCTTATAGTAAGGAAAGCTAGTAACATTTAAACCTTAATCTGCAATCAACAAAAATATATTTAATTATGAAGCTAAAATTAAAGAGAAAAATCTAACAAAAAAAAAGAACATTTATGCTCACCTTTATGTCCTTCCCTTTATTCTAGGGTTTCCTCTTCTTTTCTTCCTTCACTCCTATAATTTTCTTTTCTTTCATATTTTATTTTCTTTTCTTTCCTTTTTCATTTTCATTCTTTAAATACTCTTTTTATTTTTCCTTCCTTTTTCTCTTTTCCTTTTTCTTTTTTTCTCCCCTTTCCCTTTTCCTTTTCATCATATTTCTTCTCTTTTCCTTTGAAATCCACACCTGTATAAAGGAGATAAAGAAAGATGTTATATGGGAGCTTATCTACCTTCACCAACAATCATGTCGTATGATGATAGCTGCGTAAGACACTGGCCAACACAAGCAAAACCAACCAGAAAAGTAATAATCAACTACGAAATGCAGAATACCTATCAAATGAGGAATTAGAAATGCAATCGCAGCCCCGTTGAGAAGATGAGCAGAGCATTTGGGCCACCACCTAGACCAGGGTCGCCTACCAAGTGATCATAAGCTATGAGTTTCTGCAACAAAAGAATATGTATAAGAACCACAAGCTTCTTGTAACGAAAGCCCCTATGCAAATGATTAACAAAGAGGTGAAATTTCACAATCAGTATACATAAGAATAATTCATATCTCACAACATTCAAATTAACTACCAAATTTCCTATTCGACATTCAAATAGGGGGATACCAAATTATTATTTTTTCTCCTCTTTCCCGTTTTGCTTTTTTCGCTTCTTTTCCTTTCTCTTTCTATCATAGTTCTTCATTTTTTGTTTTACATATGCACCTTCTTTTCCTTGGACATGTGCACCTGTAAAAGCAGATGCAGAAATTAGAATGTGTTATCTCATCACATAACATTCCAACGTTAACACTTGCTACATTCTAAACTAAAGTGATGTGAACAACAAATTGACGCACCAATGCACATTAATTGGATACAAGGCCACCAAAAATTACCAAATCAGTTTAGACATGTCTGCTCACAAGTCTATGAAGGTGGCCATCGGGAGATGAAGATTAGCTGCATCTTCCATCCGATGCACAATCTTGAAAATGTAGATATAAAATACTTAGAACATAGCCCTGCAAAATGTCAAAATGTGTTCAAATCAATAATTTGCATTGATGATTGGGAAATACATGAAAAGACATCTAGGTGGGGAAGATGTCTTTGGTCATGCAACTACCAGGCTTAATTCGGGAGTTTACATGATCCACCGTGTAGAATTCACATGGTTGGGGCTTACATTGGACCTCAAAAGTATGTAATATAGAATGAAAGTAAAATAGTTATCCAATTGTTTCTAAGTGTTATGAAAACAAATAGCATAATAACATCTTAAAATCTGGTTATGGTTACCTGAGGAAGCAAAAATAAGGAATAAAATAGAATGTGAAAATGAAACTTACCAGCAAGCCAAAGGTTAAGAATCTTTTCTCAAAAATAGAGACTATACTTTCCTCTTATAGTAAGGAAAGCTTGTCACATTTAAACCTTAATCTGCAATCAACAAAAATATATTTAATTATGAAGCTAAAATTAAAGATAAAAACCTAACAAAAAAACAAAGAACATTTATGCTCACCTTTATGTCCTTCCCTTTATTCTAGGGTTTCCTCTTCTTTTCTTCCTTCTCTCCTATAATTTTCTTTTCCTTCATATTTTATTTTCCTTTCTTTCCATTTTCATTTTCATTCTTTAAATACTCTTTTTTATTTTTCCTTCCTTTTTCTCTTTTACTTTTTCTTTTTTTCTCCCCTTTCCATTTTTCTTTTCATCATATTTCTTCTCTTTTCCTTTTGCATCCACACCTGTAAAAAGGAGATAAAGAAAGATGTTATATGGGAGCTTATCTACCATCACCATCAATCATGTTGTATGATGATAGCTGCGTAAGACATTGGCCAACACTAGCAAAACTTGAAATCCCAGAAAAGTAATAATCAACTACGAAATGCAGAATACCTATCAAATGAGGAATTCGAAATGCAACCGCAGACCCCGTTGAGAAGATCAGCAGAGCATTTTGGCCACCATCCGGACCAGGATCACCTACCAAGTCATCATAAGCTACGTGTTTCTGCAAAAAAAGAATATGTATAAGAACCACAAGCTTCTTGTAACAAAAGCCCCTACGCAAATGATTAACAAAGAGGTGAGATTTCACAATCAGTATACATAAGAACAATTAATATCTCACAACATTCAAATTAACTACCAAATTTCCTATTCGACATTCAAATAGGGGGATAGCTCATTCAATTAGTTATAACCCAACAGCAATTTGAAACAAAAGAAACTTATTATTTATTCGTGGAAATCACCTTTTAAGGAAAAAAATTAGATAATTGATCTTCTTTGCTTTTGGAAGTGATCGCATGGACTGAAAGAAGTAGAGGTCTACTTTCTGTTACACAAGTTTCCATTTTCCTTTCCTGAACTGGCTAAACCTAATAAAGGATAAGATAATATATGAGTGACTCCAAAGTTCAAAAGCAATAAATATGCAGCTTAACGCACATGATGCCTAAGGATCCTTATAAATCAAGGCCAAGCATAATAAGTTTGATGTTTTTCGTCCAAAATGCCAAAGAGGTTATACGATAATATCTAAATTGGCACATTGTACTGTAAGGCCAGCAATCGACAACACTTTTACAATTGTCTCATTCTTCCAAAGTGTCCTATCGATCTCACTTACTACATTTTTTATAGACAAAGAGCCATTTATAGTTATGATATCTAGTTGTCCAATCTAGCATCTATAATAATAAGACTCATTATTTAACCATCAAGCTCAAAAGCACTAATTCTCATGACCACACAAAATGCATTGTTTTTACATGTAACATTGTAAGTGTGATGCAAACAAAGAGCATAATAACCTCTGGTTATAGTTTGCTTAAGAAACAAAAAAATGGAAAAAAATAGAATATGGAATTGAAAATTACCGGCAAGCCAAAGGGTATGACACTTTTCTACAAAATGGAGGCTACACTTTCCGCTTATAGTAAGGAAAGTTTGTCACAATTATGCCTTAATCTGCAATGAATGAAAATATCTTTAATTGTGAAATTAAAGTCAATGCTAAAATATAATAAAGAGAAAAACAAAGAAAAATTATGCTCACTTTATTTTCTAGGTTTCCTTTTTTTCTCCTTCCTTTTCAATACTTTTATTTTCTTCTTTGTTTTTCTTTTTCATCCCCCACATTCGCTCTTTTCATATTTTTCCTTTTCCTTCTCTTTCCTTTTTTCTTTTCATCATATTTGTTCTCTATTCCTTTTACATCTACACCTGTAAAAAGAAGATGCAGAAATTACATAAAGATCTCATCTCATCAAATTGCTTACAATATTCATAACCTTTCCAATGTTAACACTTGCTACATTCAAAACTAATGTGACGTGGATAACTAATAGACACACCAATGCACGTTACTTGGATACAAGGCCCTAGGAAATATAACCAAATCAGTTTGGACATGTCTTGTTTCCCCGATTAATCATGACACAAGTTATTCCATCTATAACTTTACTGTGAACAGTAATCAAGCATTTAACAGGCAACGAGTCTTCTTGAAGAACCATGTGGATTGTTCATTTTGGCATTTCACTGGTGTCAAAACAACCAGATAGAGTAACTTAGTCTGCTGTCTCTCAAACAAAACAAAAGAAAAAATAACGAACACATTTCATTAAGATTACTTCATCAAGATCATACTCCTTTACCCAAAATCAAAAAAATCGAATTGAAACTGGTGTGACAGGTAGCAGCCATAATGTAAGCAAGCTTAACTAGATCAACAACTCATGCTCACCAAACAAACAAGAAAATAAAAAAGAGAAAAAACATTACTCATAAATTCATAATTACTGAGTCCACTCCGTTTCAAAAAGATCGAGCTTATCCTCTTACAGCTTCTTCAAATTTGAACCAACTTTTATAAATATCGGTGGACAGTAATATATGCTCATAACTTTTGGAACATGTGTTATCTATTCCACAAAACATCCAACACAAAGTGTAACAAACGATAACATATTAACATGTTGAAGCCGTACAAGCTAGCCATAACTATCTAGTGCGAATGGAAAATAAGAAAGATTAGAAATTGAGTTGCAACTAACTCAAATTAACGTATGTATATATATATATATATATATCAACAAAAGCCAAAGTTATGGCAGATCATAAACGCCAATTAATCATTATCACATTCAAAACAGACAAAATTCCGTTTTCAGACAAAAGTAAAACAAATTCAACGATATCTAGATATATGCCTCATATACACACATAAACATATCTGCAAATATGCACAGAAATAATCTCAAAGATTATTGTAATAGATGAAGAGAAAACAAATGAAGCAAAAATTAACGAATTCTTGAGATATGGCTTTATACGTATAGTATGTATCAATATCGAACTACATAACAAAGAACAATTATGCTCACCTTCATGTCCTTCCCTTTATTCTTGGTTTTCCTCTTCTTTTCTTCCTCCTCTTCTAGACTTTTCTTCTCTTCTTCATTTTCCTTTTCTTTCTATTTTTTTTTCATTCTTGAAATTAGTTCTTTTTTCTTTTCATTTTTTCTCCTCTTTCCCTTTTTGCTTTTTTCGCTTCTTTCCCTTTCTCTTTTTATCATAGTTCTTCATTTTTTGTTTTACATATGCACCTTCTTTTCCTTGGACATGTGCACCTGTAAAAGCAGATGCAGAAATTAGAATGCGTTATCTCATCACATAACATTCCAACGTTAACACTTGCTACATTCTAAACGAAAGTGATGTGAACAACAAATCGACGCACCAATGCACATTAATTGGATACAAGGCCACCAAAAATTACCAAATCAGTTTGGACATGTCTGCTCACAAGTCTATGAAGGTGACCATCGAGAGATGAAGATTAGCTGCATCTTCCATCCGATGCACAATCTTGAAAATGTAGATATAAAATACTTCGAACATAGCCCTGCAAAATGTCAAAATGTGTTCAAATCAATAATTTGCATTGATGATTGGGAAATACATGAAAAGACATGAAGGTGGGGAAGATGTCTTTGGTCATGCAACTACGAGGCTTAATTCGGGAGTTTACATGATCCACCGTGTAGAATTCACATGGTTGGGGCTTACATTAGACCTCAAAAGTATGTAATATACAATAAAAGTAAAATATTTATCCAATTGTTTCTAAGTGTTATGAAAACAAATAGCATAATAACATCTTAAAATCTGGTTATAGTTACCTGAGGAAACAAAAATAAGGAATAAAATAGAATGTGAAAATGAAAATTACCAGCAAGCCAAAGGTTAAGCCTCTTTTCTCCAAAAATGAGACTATACTTTCCTCTTATAGTAAGGAAAGCTTGTCACATTTAAACCTTAATCTGCAATCAACAAAAATATATTTAATTATAAAGCGAAAATTAAAGATAAAATCTAACCAAAAAAACAAAGAACATTTATGCTGACCTTTATGTCCTTCCCTTTATTCTAGGGTTTCCTCTTCTTTTCTTCCTTCTCTCCTATAATTTTCTTTTCTTTCATACTTTTTTTTTCTTTCCTTTTTCATTTTCATTCTTTAAATACTCTTTTTTCTTTTTCCTTCCTTTTTCTCTTTTCCTTTTTCTATTTTTTGTCCCCTTTACCTTTTTCTTTTCATGATATTTCTTCCCTTTTCCTTCTGCATCCACACCTGTAAAAAGGAGATAAAGAAAGATGTTATATGAGAGCTTATCTACCTTCACCATCAATCATGTTGTATGATGATAGCTGTGTAAGACACTGGCCAACACTAGCGAAACTTGAAACCCCAGAAAAGTAATAATCAACTACGAAATGCAGAATACCTATCAAATGAGGAATTAGAAATGCAACCGCAGACCCCATTGAGAAGATCAGCAGAGCATTTTGGCCACCATCTAGACCAGGATCACCTACCAAGTCATCATAAGCTACGAGTTTCTGCAAAAAAAGAATATGTATAAGAACCACAAGCTTCTTGTAACAAAAGCCCCTATGCAAATGATTAACAAAGAGGTGAAATTTCACAATCAGTATACATAAGAATAATTCATATCTCACAACATTCAAATTAACTACCAAATTTCCTATTCGACATTCAAATAGGGGGATAGCTCGTTCAACTAGTTATAACCCAACAGCAGATGCAAACAGAGAAACTTATTATTTATTTGTGGAAATCACCTTTAAAAAAAAAATAGATATTTGATCTTCTTTGCTTTTGGAAGTGATCGCATGGACTGAAAGAAGTAGAGGTCTACTTTCTGTTACAAAGTTTCCCTATTCCTTTCATAAGCTGGCTAAACCTAATAAAGGATAACATAATATATCATTGACTCCTCAGTTCAAAAGCAACAAATATGCAGCTCAATGCACATGATGCCTAAAGATCCTTTTAAATCAAGGTCAAGCTCAATAAGTTTGATGTTTTTCGTCCAAAATATCAGACAGGCTATACAACAATATCTAAATCGGTATGGACAGCAATCGACAAGACTTTTACAATTGTCTCATTCTTCCAAATTGTCCTATCCACCTCATTTTCTATATTTTTTTATAGACAAAGAGTCACTTATAATTCTCATGTCTAAACAGACAAGCCATTTACTTTTTCTCCTCTTTCCTTTTTCTTTTCATCGTACTTCTTTTCTGTTTCTTTTACATCTAGACCTTTAAAAAGAATATGCAGAAATTCGAATGTGTATAAAGATCTCATCTCATCACAGAATATAACCAATTATTTACATTATTCATGCCTTTCCAAAGTTAACACTTGCTACATTCAAAACTAATGTGACGTGATCAACTAATAGACACCTATGTTATCGATAGTAGTTAGCGGGCTGTTAGCGGTCGACCCTGATATAGCGGTAGCGGGGATATAGCAGATTTAGAGGTATACTTTTAGTTATGATTAAAAAATTATATATATATATAATGGGTTCTCTAATTTCTATAAAATATCAAGATTAAGTAGATTATTGCCATGAATAGATAATAACACATCAGTTGCAACAACTAATTAAGCACGGTAGCACTAGCACCTACCAATAGTCTCAAGAACACATGATACTTGCACAAGTAGAAGAATCCAACGAATGTTAAACTACAAAATTACATGTCATATGCATTAAAAATTTGAGTAATATGACAACCATGAACAAAGAACGAATTGAAGAGAAGGGAGCATACCTAATCATTATCCATCAGACTCATGAAAAGCATATAAAGGAAACACATTATTGAAGTTCCTTATGGAACACCATATGATGCAGCTTCTGCTTTAATTTGGCCATTGGCCATAGATTGCTGCTACGCAAACTCATCATTCAACTCCAATGTAGAAGTCACGATTGTTAATTTAATAAATGGCGAACAAAATTATTTCCCCAAAGCTAGCATCGCTACAAGAAAATTCTGACGTGCTTAAAGATAAAATTTATGAAATAAAGAAATGGGTTAAACACTTGACAAGGATCATGAATATTTTAGTTTTTTGTAAAGGATAATGATACAAACTTTTAAAGAAGAAAGGCAAGCAGAAGAATGAATAGAAAATACCACACATGAAACGGTAATAAGGAATGAACCATTTTGGCAAAATTGATTTAAGAATTATGTTGTTACCATAAGAAGCTAATTTTCATAAAATAATTAGCCTTTTTTAAATGTTTTTGAGGACAATTTCAAAATCATAGTAATCCGTGTTTAAACTGTTCGAAAGTTGGATGTGGTGGAGAAAACACAAAGAAACCAATTCAGATTCCCAACAAACTATTCTCCGAGATCCCAACAATTTAAGATTGCAAGCATGATCCAAACGCGAAAATGATAAATGTAACCATTATAAATCCCAAGAACTATAGCCAAAAGTTATTAAAGCAAACTCTGTTATAAGAGGGCCAGTGAAAGGCCCGAAGTGTAAGGAAAGAAAGTTAAAATAATAGTGCTTCTTATACAGAGTGAAATGCTAATATGAGGTAGGATCAAACTCTACGGCGACTAAGAATCGATACCCCACCTAGTGTGAGAAAAGGATTTGGTTGGTTTGGTTGGGTAATCATTAGAGCACCTTCTTTAACTTCTCTCGCTGTCAGTATAGACAGAAGCAACAGGCACGTATGAATCTGTCATCACTACAAAACCATTATTAGAGTCGCCTACAACGTCGGGACTCAAAGAAAGTGTACCTCAGAAACACTGAACTAGCATCGCGCCACAGAAACTGAATGCCGCCTAATTCCACTCCTCGTAGAACCCTTCGTAGCCCCTGCTTCCGTCGGCCTACCCTGCCGAGAGATAGACCTTCCTCTTCTTTTCGCCGTCTCTGCCTCCCGCATCCCCACACAGGAGCTCCTTGCCTCCGTCCTCTCCCTTGTTTCTTCTTCTTTTGCTAGCTCAGAAAGGAATTCGTTACAGAGATCCTCAAGATTAAAGTCCGCAAAGCTCGACCCCCGCTCAGTATTCACAAATCGTTCGTGCTTATTATTGCCCATCGCTCCAGACTCAGACTCAAACTCACTGAATGCCGAGAAACGGGACGGTGGGCGAATGAGGCTCCGAGATTTCCGATTAACCCCACTGCGGTTAGACAATTGGGATTCTTCTACCCTCCCTGAGGATGTCATGGTAATCTCCGCAATGCTTATAGACGATTGTTTCGTCGTCAACTTGAAGGCGGTTGTAACCATTTCCCACTGGAAAGATCCGTAGGATAAAGGGTTCTGCTATCGAAAACCGACCTTCTATCGGAATTTTTCCTTCGGGATTCAGATTTAGGGTTAAAAACGGCTCCCTGAAAGAAAGCATCAAAGCCGAACAAGGATGAAAAACATGGAGAGAGAGAGGGAGAGGGAAACTGGAGGCGGCGGTGGCGACAGGCGGGAGCGGCCCGGTGAGGATGGAGAGGGGGAGGCGCACCTGGAGACAGTAGCGGCGACAGGAGCGGCCCAGAGAGGATGGAAAGGGAGAAGCGAGAGATGCAGGGAATCAAGGACGAACGAGAAACCCTCGCTCGTCCCTTTATATCATTTGGGTCGGGTGGATCTGGATCGACCCGAGCCAATCTGTTGATTCGAATGCGTCCGCTTACAGCGCCATAACAGACCGCTATAGCGGCCCGCTATAGAACTGTTTGCGGCGCTAATATCGCTTTGGCAAGCCGCCTGCTAAGGGCTACCTGCTATAGACACACCTATGCACGTTACTTAGATAGTAGGAACACCAATACACATTAAGATAATCTATCAATGACTCCTTAAATCAAAAGTACAAATAAGAAAGATCCTTTTACATAAAGGAGAAGCTCAATAACTTTGATATTTTTTGTCCAAAATGCCAAAGAGACAGGCTATACGACAATATCAAAATGGGGCCCTAATAGTATATCGCGAGCAGTCGACAAGACTTAAATTGTCTCATTCTTCCAAAATATCTTATCTGCCTCATTCACTATAATTTTTTATACATAAAGAGCCATTTATAATTCTCATGTCCAGTTGTCCAATAAAATCCATAATAATAGAACTCGTTATTTAGCCATCAAACTAAAGAGCACCAATTCTCATTACCACACAAAATGCATTGTTTCAATATGGAACATTACAAACATGACGCAAACAAACAACGTAACAATCTCTTGTTACAGTTTCCTTAAGAATTAAAAAATTGACAAAAATAGAACATGGAATTGAAAATTACCAGCAAGCCAAAGAGTAGGACTCGTTTAAGCAAAATGGAGACTACACTTCTCGAAAATTAACACATGCTACATTCAAAACTAATGTGACGTGAACAACTAATAAGACTCTTTATTTAACCATCAAGCTCAAAAGCACTAATTCTCATCACCAGACAAAATGCATTGTTTCGATATGTAACATTGCAAGTGTGATGCAAACAAAGAGCATAATAATCTCTCGTTATAGTTTCTTTAAGAATCCAAAAATGGACAAAAATAGAACATGAAATTGAAAATTACCAACAAGCCAAAGGGTAGGACTAATTTCTGCAAAATGATGACTACACTTTTCAAAGTTTCTCACAATTAAGCCTTAATCTGTAATTAAAAAATATCTTTAATTATAAAACTAAGTCAATGATAAAATATAACAAAGAGAAAAACGACAAAAAATCATGTTCACCTTTATGTTCTAGGTTTCCTTCTTTTCTTCCTCTTTTCTATACATTTACTTTCCTCTTTATTTTTTTCATCCTTTTCTTTTATTTCATTTTTTCTCCTCTTTCCTTTTTTCTTTTAGTTCTACAACTATAAAAAGAAGATACAAAAATTAGAATATGCAGAAAGAACTCATCTTATCACAAAACATAACCTTTTTTCTTTTCTTCTCGTTTTATTTTCACTATTCATACCCTTTCCAAAGTTAACACATGTTACATTCAAAACTAATGTGATGTGAACAACTAATAGGACTCTTTATTTAACCATCAAGCTCAAAAGCACTAATTCTCATCACCACACAAAATGCAATGTTTCGATATGTAACACTACAAGTGCGATGCAAGCTATACAACAATATCTAAATTAGGCCCTTTTAGTGTATGGCCAACAGTCCACAAGACTTATACAATTGTCGCATTCTTCCAAATTGTCCCGTATGCCTCATTTACTACATTTTCTTATAGACAAAGAGTTATTTATAATTCTGATGTCCAGTTGTCCAATCTAAAATCTATAATAATAGGACTCTTTATTTAACCACCAAGCTCAAGAACACTAATCCTCATGACCACAAAATGCATTTTTTCAATATGTAACATTACAACATGACGCAAACAAAGAGCATAACAACCTTTGATATAGTTTTCTTAATAAAAAAATAAAAAAATAGAAATGAAATTAAAAATTACCAACAAGCCAAAAGGTAGGAGTCTTTTATGCAAAATGGAGACTATACTTTCTGAAAGTTTCTCACAATTAAGCCATAATATGCAATTAATAAAAATATCTTTAAGTGTAAAACTCAAGTCGATGATAAAATATAACAAAAAGAAAAACAATGAAAAATTATGCTAGGTTTCCTTCTTTTCTTCCTCCTTTTCTATACTTTTATTTTCTTCTTTATTTTTATTTTTCATTCTTTACATTCTCTATTTTTTTCATTTTTTCTTCTCTTTTCTTTTTTCTTTTCATCTTTTTCTTTTAGAACTACACCAATAAAAAGAAGATACAAAAATGACAATGTGCATAAAGATCTCATCTTATCACAAAACATAACCAATTATTTACACTATTTATACCCTTTCCAAAGTTACCACATGCTACATTCAAAACTAATAGGACTCTTTATTTAACAATCAAGCTCAAAAGCACTAATTCTCATGACCACACACAATGTATTGTTTCGATACGTAGCATTGCAAGTGTGATCTAAACATAGTTTCCTTAACAATCAAAAAATGGACAAAAATAGAACATAGAATTGAAAATTACCAACAAGCCAAAGGGTAGGCCTCGTTTCTTCAAAATGGAGACTACACTTTCTGAAAGTTTCTAACAATTAAGCCTTAATCTGCAATGAATAAAAATATCTTTAATTGTAAAATAAAGTCAATGATAAAATATAACAAAGAGAAAAACAACGAAAAAATTATGCTCACCTTTATATTTAAGGTTTCCTTCTTTTCTTTCTCCTTTTCCACACATTTATTTTCTTCTTTATTTTTCTTTTCTTCTTTTAACTTTTTCATCTTTCACATTCTTTTTTTCATTTTTCCTTTTTTCTCTTCTTTCATTTTTTCTTTTCATCATATTTCTTCTCTTTTCCTTTTACATCTAAACCTATAAAAAGAAGACGCAAAAATTAGAATGTGCATAGAGATCTCATCTCATCATACAACATAACCAATTATTTATACTATTCATACCCTTTTCCAAAGTTAACAATTGTTACGTTGAAAACTAATATGACGTAAACAATTAATAGACACACCTATGCACATTACTTGGATACTAGGAACACCAATGCACATTAAGATAATCTATCAGACTCCTTAGTTTAAAAGCAACAAATATGCAATTCAATGCACATGATGCCGAAAGATCCTTTTCAATCAAGGCCAAGCTCAATAAGTTTAATATTTTTCGTCCAAAATACTAAAGAGACAGGCTATACGTCAATATCTAAATTGGGCCCTTGTAGTGTATGGCCAATAATTGACAAGACTTATAGTCTTATACAATTGTCTCATTCTTCAAAACTATCATATCTTCCTCATTTACTATATTTTTTATAGATAAAGAGCTATTTATAATTCTGATATCCAGTTATCCAATCTAAAATCCATTTAATAAGAATCTTTATTTAGCCATCAATCTCAAAAGCAATAATTCTCTTAACCACACAAAATGTATTATTTCGATATGTAACATTGCAAGTGTAATGCAAACAAAGAGCATAATAACTTCTTGTTATAGTTTCCTTAAGAAACAAAAAATTGAAAAAATAGAATACGGAATTAAAAATTACTTGTTTCTGCAAAATGGAGACGATACTTTCCGAAAGTTTCTGACAATTAAGCCTTAATCTGTAATGAATAAAAATATCTTTAAGTGTAAAACTAAGTCAATCATAAAATATAACAAAGAGAAAAACAACAAAAATTATGCTCACCTTTATATTCAAGGTTTCCTTCTTTTCTTTCTCCTTTTCTACACTTTTATTATCTTCCTTTTTTTATTTTCTTCTTTTTCCTTTTTCAACATTCACATTCTTTTTCTCTTCTTTCCTTTTTTCTTTTCATCATATTTCTTCTCTCTTCCTTTTACATCTAAACCCGTAAAAAGAAGATGCAGAGTGCATAAAGATCTCATCTCATCACAAACATAACCAATTATTTACACTGTTCATACCCTTTCCAAAGTTAACACTTGCTACATTAAAAACTAATGTGACGTGAACAACTAACAGACACACCTATGCACGTTACTTGGATACTAGGAACACCAATGCACATTAAGATAATCTATCAATCACTCCTTAATTCAAAAGCAACAAATATGCAGTTGAATGCATATGATGCTGAAAGATCCTTTTAAATCAAGGCCAAGCTCAATAAGTTTGATGTTTTTCGTCCAAAATGCCAAACATCCAGGCCATACGACAATATCTAAATTGGGCCCCTGTAGTTTATGGCCACCAGTTGACAAGACATATACAATTGTCTCATTCTTCCAAACTGTCCCATATGCCTCATTTACTACATTCTTTATAAACAAAGAGCTATTTATAATTCAGATGTCCAGTTGTCCCATCTAAAATCTATAATAATAGGACTCTTTATTTAACCATCAAGCTCAAAAGCACTAATTCTCATGACCACACAAAATGCATTGTTTTGATATCTAGCATTGCAAGTGTAATCCAAACATAGTTTCCTTAAGAATCAAAAAATTGACAAAAATAGAACATAGAATTAAAAATTATCAGTAAGGGTAAGACTCATTTCTGCAAAATGGAGACTACACTTTCGGAAAGTTTTCTGAATATTAAGATTTAATTTGCAATGAATAAAAATATTTTTAATTGTAAACTGAGTCAATGATAAAATATAACAAAGACAAAAACAACGAAAAATCATATTCACCTTTATATTTAAGGTTTCCTTCTTTTTTTTCTCCTTGTCTACACTTTTATTTTCTTCTTTATTTTTCTTTTTCATCCTTCACACTCTTTTTAATTTTTCGTTTTTTCTCTTCTTCTTTTTTTAACTCCGCCCATGAAAGGGATCACCCTTGCATTGCCGGTCACAAGCCCACATAAAGGAGGAGGGTTGTGTTAGGCTTCCGACAGCTAGTGTAAAACTTCGTCGGATTTTTATAACATGGATTACAAAAATTATCAACATTGCTTTGGGGCGTCCCCGCCTAGCGACGTGCTGCAGAGCCCGAATGCAGTAATAAGTAAAAAAGGGCCACTACATTTTTGCCCGAATGTAGTGAACCAATTGCAGAGAGGGTTCCCACATCATGGACGGGTGTGGCTAAAGAAGTTAGTCCCGCTATGTAGTGAATAATTTTTAGAGAGGGTCTCCGCATTTTAAATATGGACGGATGCGGGAGCTAAGGAAGGTAGTCCTAGATAATAAGATTCGTATTGGTTCTTGGATTATCGGAACATTATCTGGTAAGCTAATGGAGGTGGTAGATACTATGTTTCGGAAAAAGATTCAAATTATATGTTTACAGAAGACAAAATGGGTTGGAGAAAAAGCAAAGGAGATAGAGGATACAGGTTTTAAATTATGGTACACAAGTAAAGAAAAGGGTCGAAACGGAGTTGGTATTATCATCAATAAAGATTTAAATGATAGTGTAGTAGACATACAACGATATGGTGACCGAATCATGACGTTGAAATTAGTATTAGGAGCAAAGGTTTTGAATATAGTTGGTGCTTACGCACCCCAAGTAGGACTAGAAGATAATATAAACATAGTTTTTTGGGAAGAGTTAGATAAGGTGATTCAAAAGATTCCACAAAGGGAGATGATTTGTTTAGGAGGACACTTAAATGGACATGTCGGTAAAGAGGCATTAGGATATCAAGGTATTCATGAAAACTTTGGTTTTGGGGGTATAAATGAGAAAGGTAGGGAGATTTTAAATTTTGCTATGGCATTTGATCTCTTTATAGGTCCCAAGCCCGAAAAAAGGAGGAGGATTGTGTTAGGCTTCCGACAGCCAACGTAAAACTTTGTCGGACTTAACATGGATTCTACAAAAAAAAAACAAAGAATCCATATAGCTAACCCCATCTAGTATGGGAAAAGGCTTAGTTGTAGTTGTAGTAGTAGATTTGATCTCTTTATAGTCAATACAATCTTCAAAAAACGAGATGAACATTTAATTACTTATAAGAGTGGCTTATCACAAACACAAATTGATTACTTTATTTGTAGAAAAAAAGATATAGAGTGTTGTAACGATTGCAAGGTAATTCCAGGAGAAAGCTTAACCACCCAACATCAACTTTTAGTTATGGATTTACAAATAAAAAATGGACAAAGAAGAAAAGAGTGCATCGAGTTATTCGGACTAAATGGTGGAACCTCAAAAGCGAGAAAGAAGATACATTTAAACAGAAAGTCCTTCAAGGAGATGTTTGGAGTTATGTTGGTACACCCAGTGATATGTGGAACAATATGACTATACATAATAGGAAAGTGGCGAAAGATGTGTTAGGTGTATCTAAGGGAGGTGTACCGGCACAAAAAAAAGCTTGGTGGTGGAGTGAAGTAGTGCAAAATAAAATCAAGGCAAAGAGGACATGTTACAAATTACATTATACTAAGAAAACTAGTGAAACTTTAGAGGCTTATAAGAAAGCAAAGAAGGAAGCGAAAAAGACTGTGAGTGAAGCAAAAGCTAAAATTTGGGAGGATTTATATAAAAAACTTAACTCAAAAGAGGGTGAAAGAGATATTTTTAGGATAGCTAGGGCTAGAGATAAGAAAACTAAAGATCTTAATTATGTTAGATGCATTAAGGACGAAGATGAAAAAATTCTAGTGGCAAATGATGATATAAAAAATAGATGGAAAAACTATTTTTATAAGCTCTTTAATGAAAATAAAGATGTTAGTATTAGCTTAGGAGAGTTATCCAAATCAAAAAAGTATATAAATCACAATTTCTACCAACATATTCAAAAGAATGAAGTCAAAGAGGCTCTTAAACATATGAAGGGTGGTAAATCGGTAGGACCAAATAATATTCCTATAGAAGTTTCGAAAATACTAGGAGAAATAGTAATCACTTGGCTCACAAGCTATGTTGCACGGGTACGTCCTTTTGGGCGACGTACCCGTATCCGGTAGGTACCAGGTACGGCTATGCCTGGTACGTACCCATACCACGAATGGCATACGGGTATGCATGTGCGTATACCGGTACGCGTACCATAGTTTGGGTATGCAAAGGGCGATAGATCTGGTGTGTTTTAGACTTTGAGTGTGCGAATGAAACATCAATCATAAAGTCAGTGTCAGAAATCTAGGTTGTGGGTCTATCTAGCTCTGTTTATCTGACACAACAATCATGAAGTTAGTCTCAGAAATCTAGGTTGTGGGTCTATCTAGCTCTGTTTATTTGACAACTCTTTCTAGCATCAGCTATTTTGATAGCTGGTAGGTTTGTGATCGACCCTCTGAGCACTGGAGATATGTGTCGTATATCATCTAGATACAATAGCACCAACCGGCTCAGTCTGCTCAAGCTTGCCTCATACATGAGCGTTATACGCAGGCTAAGCTATGCCGCGACTATGGATTGATTCTTCGAAGATGACTGAACTCACCGAGTAACTAAAATTTTATTTGAACACAAGTTTCAACAGCACAATCTCTAAGAAAGATAGTCAAGCGCAGTAAATACTTCCTGCAAGCTGTTAACAAAGGGAGGCATTTCTAAGAACAAATGCTGATGGGGTAAGGAATGGAAACCGAATCAGCAACAGTGACACAATCCACTACCTCAATGGGAAGGTTCTCACTGTCACACCCACCAGAACTCAGGCAAACCCCATCGAAGTTTATCCAGCTCTCTTCAACTCCAGGCTTGCCAATGAATTCAAATGCCTCCTCAAACAAGAAGTCCAAATTCTTTGTGATATCCGCATCATTGAAGAAGTTTTGAAGGTTTGAAATCTCTCCCGTTGTTTCATGTTGTGATTGACAAAGGTCTTCTTTTTGCATATATTGGTCTTGGTTATATGTTGTTTTGACTTCATTAATCTAATTTATGTTATTCTTGAAATGATCCTTTTTCAGGAACTCTGGATTCTCTTATGGTAAGCACTGCAATGATGGGGATCGCCCTTTATGCTACACATACTGAATCTCAAAATGTTGTGTTGAAAATCGACGACTTGCAGTATGTATTTGTTGTTTAATTGTCCTTACTTTGAAGAAGAGTACAAATGACATTTTCATAGTTAGAATAAAATTATTCTCAAACACTAGAATGCTCTTTAAAATATAGAATGCTCTATGTAATTGTGTATATATATATATATATATGTGTAAATTTATTTTGTTATTATGTTTTTTAATAGTGTCGTATCCGTACCTTAGTTTTTTTAAAAATTGCGTACCTCGTACCTGTATCCATGCAACATAGCTCACAAGACTATTTAATGAAATATGGAAAAACCAAAAGATGTCGGAGAAATGGAGAGCAAGTACACTTATACGCATATATAAGACCAAGGGAGACATTCAAAATTGTGTGAATTATCGAGGTATCAAGTTAATGAGACATACTATGAAATTGTAGGAAAGAATTATCGAACGTAGGTTAAGACAAGTATCAAGTACAACAGATAACCAATTTGGATTCATGCCAGGCAGATCTACTTTTGAAGCGATTCACGTTTTGAGACGTCTTTTGAAACATTTTAGAGCAAAAAAGAAAGACCTTCATATGATATTTATTGATGTAGAAAAAGCTTATGATAGAGTACCGAGGGAGGTTCTTTTAAAAACTTTGAAAAAAAGAGGTATCCCATTGACATACATTAACCTTATAAGAGACATGTATGATGGTGCAAAAACATGCGTGAGGACTCATGAAGGAACGACAGATTTCTTTGAAGTTAATATTGGGTTACATCAAGGATCAACTTTAAGTCCATACTTATTTATAATGGTGATGGATGAGTTAACAAAACATATTCAAGATGAAGTATTTTGGTGTATGTTATTTGCACATGACATTGCATTAGTGGAGGAGTCTAAGGAAAAAGTTAATAGAAAATTGGAACTATGGAGAGAAACATTAGAAAGCAAAGGCCTCCGACTTAGTAGAACAAAGACATAATATATGGAATGTAAGTTTGATCATTTGGTTACCTCATAGGACATAGAAATTAAAATTGGCACACACTGCATCCCCCAAAAGGAAAGTTTTAAATACCTAGAGTCAATTTTTTAGAGTGATGGAAGAATTGATGGAGATGTTATGCATAGAATTAATGCTGGTTGGTTAAAATGGAGAGGAGCATCAGGTATTCTTTGTGATAAGAAGATACCATTAAAGTTAAAAGGTAAATATTATAGAGCAGCAATTAGGCCTGCCATGTTTTATGGTTCTGAGTATTGGGTAGTTAAAGAGCAACATGTACAAAAGATGTCTGTGACAGAAATGAAGATGTTGAGATGGATGAGTGGTCATACAAGAAAAGACCGTATACATAATGAGGTTATTAGAAACAAATTAGGAGTGGCACCAACAGTGGATAAAATGAGAGAATATCGTTTAAGATGGTTTAGACATATAGAAAGAAGATCAAAAGAACCTGAAAAACTAAATTTAGAAAGTATTAAAAGAGCTAGAGGACGACCACAAAAGTGTTGGAAAGAAACAATAAAGAATGATCTAGCTTAGTGTGAGTTAATTGCTGACATGGCACACGATAGGGATCCGTGGAAACAAAAAATCCATGTAGCCGACCCCGTCTAGTATGGGAAAAGGCCTAGTTGTTGTTGTTGTTGTCTCTTCTTTTATTTTTTCTTTTCATCATATTTCTTCTCTATTCCTTTTACATCTAAACCTGTAAAAAGAAGATGCAGAAATTAGAATGTGCATAATGATCTCATCTCATCACACAACATAACCAATTATTTACACTATTCATACCCTTTCCAAAGTTAACACTTGCTACATTCAAAACTAATGTGACGTGAACAACTAATAGACACACCTATACACGTTACTTGGATACAAGGAACACCAATGCACATTAAGATAATCTATCAACGACTCCTTAGTTCAAAAGCAACAAATATGCAATGCAATGCACATGATGCCGAAAGATCCTTTTAAATCAATGCCAAGCTTAATTAGTTTGATATTTTTCGTCCAAAATGCCAAACATACAAGCTATATAATAGCATCTAAATTGGGCCCTTGTAGTGTATGGCCAACAGTCGACAACACTTATACAATTGTCTCATTCTTCCAAACTATCCCATTTACATCATTTACTACGTTTTTTATAGCCAAAGAGCTATTTATAATTCTGATGTCTAGTTGTCCAATCTAAAATCTATAATAATAGGACTATTTATTTAACCATCAAGCTTAAAAGCACTAATTCTCATCACCACACAAAATGCATTGTTTCGATATGTAACATTGCAAGTGTGACGCAAGCAAAGATCATAAGAATCTCTTGTTATAGTTTCCTTAAGAATCAAAAAATAGAGAAAAATAGAACATGAAATTGAAAATTACCAGCATGCCAAAGGGTAAGACTCGTTTCTGCAAAATGGAGACTACACCTCACAATTAAGCCTTAATCTGCAATGAACAAAAATATCATTAAGAGTAAAACTCAAGTCGATATATAACAAAAAGAAAAACAAGGAAAAATTATGCTCAACTTTATGTTCTAGGTTACCTTCTTTTCTCCACTCCTTTCTATACTTTTATTTTCTTCTTTATTTTTCTTTTTCATCGTTCACATTCTCTCCTTTTTCATTTTTTTTTCTCTTTCGTTTTTTCTTTTAGATCTACACCTGTAAAAAGAAGATACAAAAATTAGAATGTGCATAAAGATCTCACTGTATCACAAAACATAACAAATTATTTACATTATTCATACCCTTTCCAAAGTTAACACATGCTACATTCAAAACTAATGTGACAAGCACAACTAATAGGACTCTTGATTTAAACATCAAGCTGAAAAGCACTAATTCTCATGACCACACAAAATGCATTGTTTTGATATGTAGCATTGCAAGTGTGATTCAAACAAAGAGAATAATAATCTCTTGTTATAGTTTCCTTAAAAATTAAAAAATAAACAAAAATAGAACATGTAATTGAAAATTACGAGCAAGCCAAAGGGTAGGAATAATAATCTCTTGTTATAGTTTCCTTCTTTTCCTTCTCCTTTTCTACACTTTTATTTTTTCTTTATTTTTCTTTTCTTCTTTTTTCTTTTTTATCCTCCACATTCTCTTTTTTATTTTTCCTTTTTTCTCTTCTTTCCTGTTTTCTTTTAATATTTCTTCTCTTTTTCTTTTACATCTAAACCTGTAAAAAGAAGATACACAAATTAGAATGTGCATAAAGATCTCATCTCATCACAGAACATAACCAATTATTTACACTATTTGTACCCTTTCCAAAGTTAACACTTGCAACATTCAAAACTAATGTGACGTGAACAACTAATAGACACACCTATGCACGTTACTTGGATACAAGGAACACCAATGCGCATTAAGATAATCTATCAATGACTCCTTAGTTCAAAAGCAACAAATATTCAGTTCAATGCACATGATGCCGAAAAATCCTTTTAAATCAATGACAAGCTTAATCAGTTTGATATTTTTCGTCCAACAGGCCAAACATACAAGCTATACAATAGCATCTAAATTGGGCCCTTGTAGTGTATGGCCAACAGTATACAATTGTCTAATTCTTCCAAACTGTCCCATCTACCTCATTTACTACGTTTTTTTATAGCCAAAGAGCTATTTAAAATCTATAATAATAGGACTCTTTATTTAACCATCAAGCTTAAAAGCACTAGTTCTCATCACCACACAAAATGCATTGTTTCAATATGTAACATTGCAAGTGTGATGCAAACAAAGATCATAAGAATCTCATGTTATAGTTTCCTTAAGAATAAAAAAATAGAGAAAAATAGAACAAAAATATGCATGCCAAAGGGTAAGACTTGTTTCTACAAAATGGAGACTACACTTTTCAAAAGTTTCTCACAATTAAGCCTTAATCTGCAATGAACAAAAATATCATTAACTGTAAAACTCAAGTCGATATATAACAAAAAGAAAAACAAGGAAAAATTATGCTCAACTTTATGTTGTAGGCAGACAACGAGCATAATAATCTATGGTTATAGTTAGCTTAAGAAACAAAAAAATGAAAAAAAATAGAATATGAATTGAAAATTACCAGCAAGCCAAAAGGTATGACACTTTTCTACAAAATGGAGGCTACACTTTCCTCATATAGTAAGGAAACTTTGTCACAATTAAGCCTTAATCTGCAATGAATGAAAATATATTTAATTGTGAAATTAAAGTCAACGTTAAAATATAATAAAGAGAAAAACAAAGAAAAATTATGCTCACTTTATGTTCTAGGTTTCCTTCCTTTCTCCCTCCTTTTCAATACTTTTATTTTCTTCTTCGTTTCTCTTTTTCATCCCTCACATTCGCTCATTTTATATTTTCTCTTTTATTTCCCTTTCCTTTTATCTTTTCATCATATTTCTTCATAATTCCTTTTACATCTATACCTGTAAAAGCAGATGCAGAAATTAGAATGTGTTATCTCATCACATAACATTCCAAAGTTAACACTTGCAACATTCTAAACTAAACTGATGTGAACAACAAATCGACGCACCAAAGCACATTATTTGGATACAAGGACACCAAAAATCACCAAATCAGTTTGGACCTGTCTGCTCACAAGTCCATGAAGGTGGCCATCGAGAGATGAAGATTAGCTGCATCTTCCACTCGATGCACAATCTTGAAAATGTAGATATAAAATACTTCGAACATAGCCCTGCAAAATGTCAAAATGTGTTCAAATCAATAATTTGCATTCCTGATTGGGAAATACATGAAAAGACATCTAGGTGGGGAAGATGTCTTTGGTCACGCAACTACCAGGCTTAATTCGGGAGTTTACATGATCCACCGTGTAGAATTCACATGGTTGGGGGTTACATTGGACCACAAAAGTATGTAATACAGAATAAAAGTAAAATAGTTATCCAATTGTTTCTAAGTGCTATGAAAACAAATAGCATAATAACATCTTAAAATCTGGTTATAGTTACCTGAGGAAACAAAAATAAGGAATAAAATAGAATGTGAAAATGAAAATTACCAGCAAGCCAAAGGTTAAGCCTCTTTTCTCCAAAATAGAGACTATACTTTCCTCTTATAGTAAGAAGAGCTAGTAACATTTAAACCTTAATCTGCAATCAACAAAAATATATTTAATTATGAAGCTAAAATTAAAGAGAAAAATCTAACAAAAAAAACGAACATTTATGCTCACCTTTATGTCCTTCCCTTTATTCTAGGGTTTCCTCTTCTTTTCTTCCTTCACTCCTATAATTTTCTTTTCTTTCATATTTTATTTTCTTTTCTTTCCTTTTTCATTTTCATTCTTTAAATACTTTTTATTTTTCCATCCTTTTTCTCTTTTCCTTTTTCTTTTTTTCTCCCCTTTCCCTTTTCCTTTTCATCATATTTCTTCTCTTTTCCTTTTGCATCCACACCTGTATAAAGGAGATAAAGAAAGATGTTATATGGGACCTTATCTACCTTCACCATCAATCATGTTGTATGATGATAGCTAAGTAAGACATTGGCCAACACTAGCAAAACTTGAAATCCCAGAAAAGTAATAATCAACTACGAAATGCAGAATACCTATCATTGATCTTCTTTGCTGATAGCTCATTCAACATATGATACCTATCATTATCTACCTTCACCATCAATCATGTTGTATGATGATAGCTCATTCAATTAGTTATAACCCAACAGCAGTTGGAAACAAAAGAAACTTATTATTTATTTGTGGAAATCACCTTTTAAAGAAAAAAAATAGATAATTGATCTTCTTTGCTTTTGGAAGTGATCGCATGGACTGAAAGAAGTAGAGGTCTACTTTCTGTTACACAAGTTTCCCTTTTCCTTTCATAAACTGGCTAAACCTAATAAAGGATAAGATAATATATGAGTGACTCCAAAGTTCAAAAGCAACAAATATGCAGCTCAAAGCACATGATGCCTAAAGATCGTTTTAAATCAAGGCCATGCTCAATAAGTTTGATGTTTATCGTCCAAAATGACAAACAAACGGGCTATACAACAACATCTAAATCGGAACCCTTTAGTGTATGGCCAGCAGTCGACAAGACTTCTACGATTGTCTCATTCTTCCAAACTGTCCAATCCACCTCATTTACTACATTTTTTTGTAGACAAAGAGCCATTTATAATTTTGATGTCCAGTTGTCCAATCTAAAATCCATAACAATAGGAATCTTTATTTAACCATCAAGCTCAATAGCACTAATTCTTATCACCAAACAAAATGCATTGTTTCAATATGTAACATTGCAAGTGTGATGCAAACAAAGAGCATAATAATCTCTGGTTATAGTTTGCTTAAGAAACAAAAAAATGAAAAAAAAAACAGAATATGGAATTGAAAATTACCAGCAAGCCAAAGGGTATGACACTTTTCTACAAAATGGTGGCTACACTTTCCTCTTATAGTAAGGAAAGTTTGTCACCATTAAGCCTTAATCTGCAATGAATGAAAATATCATTAATAGTGAAATTCAAGTCAACGGTAAAATATAATAAAGAGAAAAACAAAGAAAAATTATGCTCACTTTATGTTATAGGTTTCCTTCTTTTCTCCCTCCTTTTCAATACTTTTATTTTCTTCTTTGTTTTTCTTTTTCATCCCTCACATTCGCTCTTTTATATTTTTCCTTTTTCTTCTCTTTCCTTTTTTCTTTTCATCATATTTCTTCTCTATTCCTTTTACATCTACACCTGTAAAAAGAAGATGCAGAAATTACATAAAGATCTCATCTCATCAAATTGTTTACAATATTCATACCCTTTCCAATGTTAACACTTGCTACATTCAAAACTAATGTGATGTGAACAACTAATAGACACATTTAATGCATGTTACTTGGATACAAGGCCCTAGGAAATATTACCAAATCAGTTTGGACATGTCTCGTTTCCCCGATTAATCATGACACAAGTTATTCCATCTATAACTTTACTGTGAACAGTTATCAAGCATTGAACAGGCAACGAGTCTTCTTGAAGAACCATGTGGATTGTTCATTTTGGCATTTCACTGGTGTCAAAACAACCAGATAGGGTAACTTAGTCTGCTGTCTCTCAAACAAAACAAAAGAAAAAATAACGAACACATTTCATTAAGATTACTTCATCAAGATCATACTCCTTTACCCAAAACCAAAAACATCGAATTGAAACAGGTGTGACAAGTAGCAGCCATAATGTAAGCAAGCTAAACTAGATCAACAACTCATGCTCACCAAACAAACAAGAAAATAAAAAAGAGAAAAAACATTACTCAAATTCATAATTACTGAGTCCACTCCTTTTCAAAAAGATCGAGCTTATCCTCTTACAGCTTCTTCAAATTTGAACCAACTTTTATAAATATCTGTGGACAGTAATATATGCTCATAACTTCTGGAACTCGTGTTATCTATTCCACAAAACATCCAACACAAAGTGTAACAAACGATAACATATTAACATGTTGAAGCCGTACAAGCTAGCCATAGCTATCTAGTGAAAATGGAACCTAAGAAAGATTAGAAATTGCATAGCAACTGACTCAAATTAACGTATGTATATATATATATATATATATATATATGTGTGTGTGTGTGTGTGTGTGTGTGTGTGTGTGTATCAACAAAGGCCAAAGTTATGGCAGATCTTAAACGCCAATTAATCATTATCACATTCACAACAGACAAAATTCCGTTTTCAGACAAAAGTAAAACAAATTCAACGATATCTAGATATATGCATCATATACAAACATAAACATATCTGCAAATATGCACAGAAATAATCTCAAAGATTATTGTAATAGATGAAGAGAAAACAAATGAAGCAAAAATTAACGAATTCTTGAGATATGGCTTTATACGTATAGTATGTATCAATATCGAACTACATAACAAAGAACAATTATGCTCACCTTCATGTCCTTCCCTTTATTCTTGGTTTTCCTCTTCTTTTCTTCCTCCTCTTCTAGACTTTTCTTCTCTTCTTTATTTTCCTTTTCTTTCTATTTTTTTTTCATTCCTCAAATTAGTTCTTTTTTCTTTTCATTTTTTCTCCACTTTCCCTTTTTGCTTTTTTCGCTTCTTTCCCTTTCTCTTTTTATCATAGTTCTTCATTTTTTGTTTTACATATGCACCTTCTTTTCCTTGGACATGTGCACCTGTAAAAGCAGATGCAGAAATTAGAATGTGTTATCTCATCACATAACATTCCAACGTTAACACTTGCTACATTCTAAACGAAAGTGATGTGAACAACAAATCGACGCACCAATGCACATTAATTGGATACAAGGACACCAAAAATTACCAAATCAGTTTGGACATGTCTGCTCACAACTCTATAAAGGTGGACATCGAGAGATGAAGATTAGCTGCATCTTAAATCCGATGCACAATCTTGAAAATGTACATATAAAATACTTAGAACATAGCCCTGCAAAATGTCAAAATGTGTTCAAATCAAAAATTTGCATTGATGATTGGGAAATACTTGAAAAGACATCTAGGTGGGGAAGATGTCTTTGGTCATGCAACTACCAGGCTTAATTCGGGAGTTTACATGATCCACCGTGTAGAATTCACATGGTTGGGGCTTACATTGGACCTCAAAAGTATGTAATATAGAATAAAAGTAAAATAGTTATCCAATTGTTTCTAAGTGTTATGAAAACAAATAGCATAATAACATCTTAAAATCTGGTTATAGTTACCTGAGGAAACAAAACTAAGGAATAAAATAGAATGTGAAAATGAAAATTACCAGCAAGCCAAAGGTTAAGCCTCTTTTCTCCAAAATAGAGACTATACTTTCCTCTTATAGTAAGGAAAGCATGACACATTTAAACCTTAATCTGCAATCAACAAAAATATATTTAATTATGAAGCTAAAATTAAAGAGAAAAATCTAACAAAAAACAAAGAACATTTATGCTCACCTTTATGTCCTTCCCTTTATTCTAGGCTTTACTCTTCTTTTCTTCCTTCTCTCCTATAATTTTCTTTTTTTTCAAATTTTACTTTCTTTTCTTTCCTTTTCATTTTCATTCTTTAAATACTCCTTTTTATTTTTCCTTCCTTTTTCTCTTTTACTTTTTCTTTTTTTCTCCCCTTTCCCCTTTTCTTTTCATCATATTTCTTCTCTTTTCCTTTTGCATCCACACCTGCATAAAGGAGATAAAGAAAGATGTTATATGGGAGCTTACCTACCTTCACCATCAATCATGTTGTATGATGATAGCTGCGTAAGACACTGGCCAACACTAGCGAAACTTGAAATCCCAGAAAAGTAATAATCAATTACGAAATGCAGAATACCTATCAAATGAGGAATTAGAAATGCAATCGCAGACCCCGTTGAGAAGATCAGCAGAGCATTTGGGCCACCACCTAGACCAGGATCACCTACCAAGTCATCATAAGCTATGAGTTTCTGCAACAAAAGAATATGTATAAGAACCACAAGCTTCTTGTAACAAAAGCCCCTATGCAAATGATTAACAAAGAGGTGAAATTTCACAATCAGTATACATAAGAATAATTCATATCTCACAACATTCAAATTAACTACCAAATTTCCTATTCGACATTCAAATAGGGGGATAGCTCATTCAATTAGTTATAACCCAACAGCAGTTGGAAACAAAAGAAACTTATTATTTATTCGTGGAAATCACCTTTTCAAGAAAAAAAATTAGATAATTGATCTTCTTTGCTTTTGGAAGTGATCGCATGGACTGAAAGAAGTAGAGGTCTATTTTGTGTTACGCAAGTTTCCCATTCCCTTTCATAAACTGGCTAAACCTAACAAAGGATAAGATAATATATGAGTGACTCCACAGCTCAAAAGCAACAAATCTGCAGCTCAAAGCACATGATGCCTAAAGATCATTTTAAATCAAGGCCAAGCTCAATAAGTTTGATGTTTATCGTCTAAAATGCCAAACAGAGGGCTATACAACAATATCTAAATCGGAACCTTTTAGTGTATGGGCAGCAGTAGACAAGACTTCTATGATTGTCTCATTCTTCCAAACTATCCTATCCACCTCATTTACTACATTTTTTTGTAGACAAAGAGCCATTTATAATTTTGATGTCCAGTTGTCCAATCTAAAATCTATAACAATAGGACTCTTTATTAAACCATCAAGCTCAATAGCACTAATTCTTATCACCACACAAAATGCATTGTTTCAATATGTAACATTGCAAGTGTGATGCAAACAAAGAGCATAATAATCTCTGGTTATAGTTTGCTTAAGAAACAAAAAAATGAAAAAAAATAGAATATGGAATTGAAAATTACCAGCAAGCCAAAGGGTATGACACTTTTCTACAAAATGGTGGCTACACTTTCCGCTTATAGTAAGGAAAGTTTGTCACAATTAAGCCTTAATCTGCAATGAATGAAAATATCTTTAATTGTGAAATTAAAGTCAATGGTAAAATATAATAAAGAGAAAAACAAAGAAAAATTATGCTCACTTTATTTTCTAGGTTTCGTTCTTTTCTCCCTCCTTTTCAATACTTTTCTTTTCTTCTTTCTTTTTCTTTTTCATCCCCCACATTCGCTCTTTTTATATTTTTCCTTTTTCTTCTCTTTCCTTTTTTCTTTTCATCATATTTCTTCTCTATTCCTTTTACATCTACACCTGTAAAAAGAAGATGCAGAAATTACATAAAGATCTCATCTCATCAAATTGCTTACAATATTCATACCCTTTCCAATGTTAACACTTGCTACATTCAAAACTAATGTGACATGAACAACTAATAGACACACCTATGCACGTTGCTTGGATACAAGGCCCTAGGAAATATTACCAAATCAGTTTGGACATGTCTTGTTTCCCCGATTAATCATGACACAAGTTATTCCATCTATAACTTTACTGTGAACAGTTATCAAGCATTGAACAGGCAACGAGTCTTCTTGAAGAACCATGTGGATTGTTCATTTTGGCATTTCACTGGTGTCAAAACAACCAGATACAGCAACTTACTCTGCTGTCTCTCAAACACAACAAAAGAACAAACAACGAACACATTTCATTAAAATGACTTCATCAAGATCGTACTCCTTTACCCAAAACCAAAAACATCGAATTGAAACAGGTGTGACAAGTAGCAGCCATAATGTAAGCAAGCTAAACTAGATCAACAACACATGCTCACCAAACAAACAAGAAAATAAAAAAGAGAAAAAACATTATGCATTAATTCATAATTACTGAGTCCAGTCCGTTTCAAAAAGATCGAGCTTATCCTCTTACAGCTTCTTCAAATTTGAACCAACTTTTATAAATATCGGTGGACAGTAATAGATGCTCATAACTTTTGGAACTCGTGTTATTTATTCCACAAAACAATCAACACAAAGTGTAGCAAACGATAACATATTAACATGTTGAAGACGTACAAGCTAGCCATAACTATCTAGTGGAAATGGAACCTAAGAAAGACTAGAAATTGCATTGCAACTGACTCAAATTAACGTATGTATATATATGTATATCAACAAAAGCCAAAGTTATGGCAGATCATAAACGCCAATTAATCATTATCACAATCAAAACAGACAAAATTCGGTTTTCAGACAGAAGTAAAACAAATTCAACGATATCTAGATATATGACAAATATACATACATAAATATATCTGCAAATATGCACAGAAATAATCTCAAAGATTATTGTAATAGATGAAGAGAAAACAAATGAAGCAAAAATTAATGAATTCTTGAGATATGGCTTTATACGTATAGTATGTATCAATATCGAACTACATAACAAAGAACAATTATGCTCACCTTCATGTCCTTCCGTTTATTCTTGATTTTCCTCTTCTTTTCTTCCTGATCTTCTAGACTTTTCTTCTCTTCTTTATTTTCCTTTTCTTTCTTTTTGCTTTTCATTCTTGAAATTAGTTCTTTTTTCTTTTCATTTTTTCTCCTCTTTCCCTTTTTCCTTTTTTCTCTTCTTTCCCTTTCTCTTTTTATCATAGTTCTTCATTTTTTGTTTTACATATGCACCTTCTTTTCCTTGGACATGTGCACCTGTAAAAGCAGATGCAGAAATTAGAATGTGTTATTTCATCACATAACATTCCAAAGTTAACACTTGCAACATTCTAAACTAAACTGATGTGAACAACAAATCGACGCACCAAAGCACATTAATTGGATACAAGGCCACCAAAAATCACCAAATCAGTTTGGACATGTCTGCTCACAAGTCCATGAAGGTGGCCATCGAGAGATGAAGATTAGCTGCATCTTCCACTCGATGCACAATCTTGAAAATGTAGATATAAAATACTTCGAACATAGCCCTGCAAAATGTCAAAATGTGTTCAAATCAATAATTTGCATTCCTGATTGGGAAATACATGAAAAGACATCTAGGTGGGGAAGATGTCTTTGGTCATGCAACTACCAGGCTTAATTCGGGAGTTTACATGATCCACCGTGTAGAATTCACATGGTTGGGGCTTACATTGGACCTCAAAAGTATGTAATATAGAATAAAAGTAAAATAGTTATCCAATTGTTTCTAAGTGTTATGAAAACAAATAAAATAATAACATCTTAAAATATGGTTATAGTTACCTGAGGAAACAAAAATAAGGAATAAAATAGAATGTGAAAATGAAAATTACCAGCAAGCCAAAGGTTAAGCCTCTTTTCTCCAAAATAGAGACTATACTTTCCTCTTATAGTAAGGAAAGCCTGTCACATTTAAACATTAATCTGCAATCAACAAAAATATATTTAATTATGAAGCTAAAATTAAAGATAAAAATCTAACAAAAAAAAAAGAACATTTCTGCTCACCTTTATGTCCTTCCCTTTATTCTAGGCTTTACTCTTCTTTTCTTCCATCTCTCCTATAATTTTCTTTTTTTTTCAAATTTTCTTTTCTTTTCTTTCCTTTTCATTTTCATTCTTTAAATACTCTTTTTTATTTTTCCTTCCTTTTTCTCTTTTACTTTTTCTTTTTTTCTCCCCTTTCCCCTTTTCTTTTCATAATATTTCTTCTCTTTTCCTTTTGCATCCACACCTGTATAAAGGAGATAAAGAAAGATGTTATATGGGAGCTTATCTACCTTCACCATCAATCATGTTGTATGATGATAGCTGTGTAAGACACTGGCCAACACTAGCGAAACTTGAAACCCCAGAAAAGTAATAATCAACTACGAAATGCAGAATACCTATCAAATGAGGAATTAGAAATGCAATCGCAGACCCCGTTGAGAAGATCAGCAGAGCATTTGGGCCACCACCTAGACCAGGATCACCTACCAAGTCATCATAAGCTATGAGTTTCTGCAACAAAAGAATATGTATAAGAACCACAAGCTTCTTGTAACAAAAGCCCCTATGCAAATGATTAACAAAGAGGTGAAATTTCACAATCAGTATACAACAACAACAACAACAACTAAGCCTTTTCCCATACTAGACGGGGTCGGCTACATGGATTCTTTGTTTCCACAGATCTCTATCGTGTGCCATGTTAGCAGTTAACTCCCAATAAGCTAGATCATTCTTTATTGTTTCTTTCCAACACTTTTGTGGTCGTCCTCTACCTCTTTTAATACTTTCCAAATTTAGGTTTTCTAACCTTCTTACAGGTTCTTCTTTTGATCTTCTTTCTATATGTCCAAACCATCTTAAACGATGTTCTCTCATTTTATCCTCTATTGGTGCCACTCCTAATTTGTCTCTAATAACCTCTTTATGTATATGGTCTTTTCTTGTATGACCACTCATCCATCTCAACATCTTCATTTCTGTCACAGACATCTTTTGTACATGTTGATCATTAACTGCCCAACACTCAGAACCATAAAACATGGCAGGCCTAACTGCTGCTCTATAATATTTACCTTTTAATTTTAATGGTATCTTCTTATCACAAAGAATACCTGATGCTCCTCTCCATTTTAACCAACCAGCATTAATTCTATGTGTAACATCTCCATCAATTCTTCCATCACTTTGAAAAATTGACCCTAGGTATTTAAAACTTTCCTTTTGGGGAATGCAATGTGTGCCAATTTTAATTTTTATGTCCTCTGAAGTAGCCAAATGATCAAACTTACATTCCATATATTCTGTCTTTGTTCTACTAAGTCGGAGGCCTTTGTTTTCTAATGTTCCTCTCCATAGTTTCAATTTTCTATTAACTTTTTCCTTAGACTCCTCCACTATGTTTTGTTAACTCATCCATCACTATTATAAATAAGTATGGACTTAAAGTTGATCCTTGATGTAACCCAATATTAACTTCAAAGAAGTCTGTCGTTCCTTCATGAGTCCTCACACATGTTTTTGCACCATCATACATGTCTCTTATAAGGTTAATATATGTCAATGGGATACCTCTTTTTTCCAAAGTTCTCGAAAGAACCTCCCTCGATACCCTATCATAAGCTTTTTCTAGATCAATAAATATCATGTGAAGGTCTTTCTTTTTTGCTCTAAAATGTTCCATAAGACGTCTCAAAAGGTGAATCGCTTCAATAGTAGATCTACCAGGCATAAATCCAAATTGGTTCTCTGTTGTACTTGATACTTGTCTTAACCTACGTTCAATAATTCTTTCCCATAATTTCATAGTATGACTCATTAACTTGATACCTCGATAATTCGCACAATTTTGAATGTCTCCCTTGTTTTTATATATGGGTATAAGTGTACTTGCTCTCCATTCCTCGGGCATCTTTTGGTTTTTCCATATTTCATTAAATAGTCTTGTGAGCCAAGTGATTCCTATTTCTCCTAGTATTTTCCAAACTTCTATAGGAATATTATCTGGTCCTACCGATTTACCACTCTTCATATGTTTAAGAGCCTCTTTGACTTCGTTCTTTTGAATACGTCGGTAGAAATTGTGGTTTATATACTTTTCTGACTTGGCTAAATCTCCTAAACTAATACTAACATCTTTATTTTCATTAAAAAGATTATTGTGTGAGGACTTATAACTAATATTAACATCTTTAATACTAACATCTTCACAATCAGTATACATAAGAATAATTCATATCTCACAACATTCAAATTAACTACCAAATTTCCTATTCGACATTCAAATAGGGGGATAGCTCATTCAATTAGTTATAACCCAACAGCAGTTGGAAACAAAAGAAACTTATTATTTATTCGTGGAAATCAACTTTTAAAGAAAAAAAATTAGATAATTGATCTTCTTTGCTTTTGGAAGTGATCGCATGGACTGAAAGAAGTAGAGGTCTACTTTCTGTTACGCAAGTTTCCCTTTTCCTTTCATAAACTGGCTAAACCTAACAAAGGATAAGATAATATATGAGTGACTCCACAGCTCAAAAGCAACAAATATGCAGCTCAATGCACATGATGCCTAAAGATCATTTTAAATCAAGGCCAAGCTCAATAAGTTTGATGTTTATCGTCCAAAATGCCAAACAGAGGGCTATACAACAATATCTAAATCGGAACCTTTTAGTGTATGGGCAGCAGTAGACAAGACTTCTACGATTGTCTCATTCTTCCAAACTGTCCTATCCACCTCATTTACTACATTTTTTTGTAGACAAAGAAACATTTATAATTTTGATGTCCAGTTGTCCAATCTAAAATCTATAACAATAGGACTCTTTATTAAACAATCAAGCTCAATAGCACTAATTCTTATCACCACACAAAATGCATTGTTTCAATATGTAACATTGCAAGTGTGATGCAAATAAAGAGTATAATAATCCCTGGTTATAGTTTGCTTAAGAAACAAAAAAATGAAAAAAAAAATAGAATATGGAAATGAAAATTACCGGCAAGCCAAAGGGTATGACACTTTTCTACAAAATGGTGGCTACACTTTCCGCTTATAGTAAGGAAAGTTTGTCACAATTATGCCTTAATCTGCAATGAATGAAAATATCTTTAATTGTGAAATTATAGTCAATGGTAAAATATAATAAAGAGAAAAACAAAGAAAAATTATGCTCACTTTATTTTCTAGGTTTCCTTCTTTTCTCCCTCCTTTTCAATACTTTTATTTTCTTCTTTGTTTTTCTTTTTCATCCCCCACATTCGCTCTTTTTATATTTTTCCTTTTTCTTCTCTTTCCTTTTTTCTTTTCATCATATTTCTTCTCTATTCCTTTTACATCTACACCTGTAAAAAGAAGATGCAGAAATTACATAAAGATCTCATCTCATCAAATTGCTTACAATATTCATACCCTTTCCAATGTTAACACTTGCTACATTCAAAACTAATGTGACGTGAACAACTAATAGACACACCTATGCACATTACTTGGATACAAGGCCCTAGGAAATATTACCAAATCAGTTTGGACATGTCTTGTTTCCCCGGTTAATCATGACACAAGTTATTCCATCTATAACTTTACTGTGAACAGTTATCAAGCATTGAACAGGCAACGAGTCTTCTTGAAGAACCATGTGGATTGTTCATTTTGGCATTTCACTGGTGTCAAAACAACCAGATACAGTAACTTACTCTGCTGTCTCTCAAACACAACAAAAGAACAAACAACGAACACATTTCATTAAAATGACTTCATCAAGATCGTACTCCTTTACCCAAAACCAAAAACATCGAATTGAAACAGGTGTGACAAGTAGCAGCCATAATGTAAGCAAGCTAAACTAGATCAACAACACATGCTCACCAAACAAACAAGAAAATAAAAAAGAGAAAAAACATTATGCATTAATTCATAATTACTGAGTCCAGTCCGTTTCAAAAAGATCGAGCTTATCCTCTTACAGCTTCTTCAAATTTGAACCAACTTTTATAAATATCGGTGGACAGTAATAGATGCTCATAACTTTTGGAACTCGTGTTATTTATTCCACAAAACAATCAACACAAAGTGTAGCAAACGATAACATATTAACATGTTGAAGACGTACAAGCTAGCCATAACTATCTAGTGGAAATGGAACCTAAGAAAGACTAGAAATTGCATTGCAACTGACTCAAATTAACGTATGTATATATATGTATATCAACAAAAGCCAAAGTTATGGCAGATCATAAACGCCAATTAATCATTATCACAATCAAAACAGACAAAATTCGGTTTTCAGACAGAAGTAAAACAAATTCAACGATATCTAGATATATGACAAATATACATACATAAATATATCTGCAAATATGCACAGAAATAATCTCAAAGATTATTGTAATAGATGAAGAGAAAACAAATGAAGCAAAAATTAATGAATTCTTGAGATATGGCTTTATACGTATAGTATGTATCAATATCGAACTACATAACAAAGAACAATTATGCTCACCTTCATGTCCTTCCGTTTATTCTTGATTTTCCTCTTCTTTTCTTCCTGATCTTCTAGACTTTTCTTCTCTTCTTTATTTTCCTTTTCTTTCTTTTTGCTTTTCATTCTTGAAATTAGTTCTTTTTTCTTTTCATTTTTTCTCCTCTTTCCCTTTTTCCTTTTTTCTCTTCTTTCCCTTTCTCTTTTTATCATAGTTCTTCATTTTTTGTTTTACATATGCACCTTCTTTTCCTTGGACATGTGCACCTGTAAAAGCAGATGCAGAAATTAGAATGTGTTATTTCATCACATAACATTCCAAAGTTAACACTTGCAACATTCTAAAATAAACTCATGTAAACAACAAATCGACGCACCAAAGCACATTAATTGGATACAAGGCCACCAAAAATCATCAAATCAGTTTGGACCTGTCTGCTCACAAGTCCATGAAGGTGGCCATCGAGAGATGAAGATTAGCTGCATCTTCCACTCGATGCAGAATCTTGAAAATGTAGATATAAAATACTTCGAACATAGCCCTGCAAAATGTCAAAATGTGTTCAAATCAATAATTTGCATTCCTGATTGGGAAATACATGAAAAGACATCTAGGTGGGGAAGATGTCTTTGGTCATGCAACTACCAGGCTTAATTCGGGAGTTTACATGATCCACCGTGTAGAATTCACATGGTTGGGGCTTACATTGGACCTCAAAAGTATGTAATATAGAATAAAAGTAAAATAGTTATCCAATTGTTTCTAAGTGTTATGAAAACAAATAAAATAATAACATCTTAAAATATGGTTATAGTTACCTGAGGAAACAAAAATAAGGAATAAAATAGAATGTGAAAATGAAAATTACCAGCAAGCCAAAGGTTAAGCCTCTTTTCTCCAAAATAGAGACTATACTTTCCTCTTATAGTAAGGAAAGCCTGTCACATTTAAACATTAATCTGCAATCAACAAAAATATATTTAATTATGAAGCAAAAATTAAAGATAAAAATCTAACAAAAAAAAAAGAACATTTATGCACACCTTTATGTCCTTCCCTTTATTCTAGGCTTTACTCTTCTTTTCTTCCATCTCTCCTATAATTTTCTTTTTTTTTCAAATTTTATTTTCTTTTCTTTCCTTTTCATTTTCATTCTTTAAATACTCCTTTCTATTTTTCCTTCCTTTTTCTCTTTTACTTTTTCTTTTTTTCTCCCCTTTCCCCTTTTCTTTTCATCATATTTCTTCTCTTTTCCTTTTGCATCCACACCTGCATAAAGGAGTTAAAGAAAGATGTTATATGGGAGCATATCTACCTTCACCATCAATCATGTTGTATGATGATAGCTGCGTAAGACACTGGCCAACACTAGCGAAACTTGAAATCCCAGAAAAGTAATAATCAACTACGAAATGCAGAATACCTATCAAATGAGGAATTAGAAATGCAATCGCAGACCCCATTGAGAAGATCAGCAGAGCATTTGAGCCACCACCTAGACCAGGATCACCTACCAAGTCATCATAAGCTATGAGTTTCTGCAACAAAAGAATATGTATAAGAACCACAAGCTTCTTGTAACAAAAGCCCCTATGCAAATGATTAACAAAGAGGTGAAATTTCACAATCAGTATACATAAGAATAATTCATATCTCACAACATTCAAATTAACTACCAAATTTCCTATTCGACATTCAAATAGGGGGATAGCTCATTCAATTGGTTATAACCCAACAGCAGTTGGAAACAAAAGAAACTTATTATTTATTCGTGGAAATCAACTTTTAAAGAAAAAAATTAGATAATTGATCTTCTTTGCTTTTGGAAGTGATCGCATGGACTGAAAGAAGTAGAGGTCTACTTTCTGTTACGCAAGTTTCCCTTTTCCTTTCATAAACTGGCTAAACCTAACAAAGGATAAGATAATATATGAGTGACTCCACAGCTCAAAAGCAACATATATGCAGCTCAATGCACATGATGCCTAAAGATCATTTTAAATCAAGGCCAAGCTCAATAAGTTTGCTGTTTATCGTCCAAAATGCCAAACAGAGGGCTATACAACAATATCTAAATCGGAACCTTTTAGTGTATGGGCAGCAGTAGACAAGACTTCTACGATTGTCTCATTCTTCCAAACTGTCCTATCCACCTCATTTACTACATTTTTTTGTAGACAAAGAGCCATTTATAATTTTGATGTCCAGTTGTCCAATCTAAAATCTATAACAATAGGACTCGTTATTAAACCATCAAGCTCAATAGCACTAATTCTTATCACCACACAAAATGCATTGTTTCAATATGTAACATTGCAAGTATGATGCAAACAAAGAGCATAATAATCTCTGGTTATAGTTTGCTTAAGAAACAAAAAAATGAAAAAAAAATAGAATATGGAAATGAAAATTACCAGCAAGCCAAAGGGTATGACACTTTTCTACAAAATGGTGGCTACACTTTCCGCTTATAGTAAGGAAAGTTTGTCACAATTAAGCCATAATCTGCAATGAATGAAAATATCTTTAATTGTGAAATTAAAGTCAATGGTAAAATATAATAAAGAGAAAAACAAATAAAAATTATGCTCACTTTATTTTCTAGGTTTCCTTCTTTTCTCCCTCCTTTTCAATACTTTTATTTTCTTCTTTGTTTTTCTTTTTCATCCCCCACATTCGCTCTTTTTATATTTTTCCTTTTTCTTCTCTTTCCTTTTTTCTTTTCATCATATTTCTTCTCTATTCCTTTTACATCTACACCTGTAAAAAGAAGATGCAGAAATTACATAAAGATCTCATCTCATCAAATTGCTTACAATATTCATACCCTTTCCAATGTTAACACTTGCTACATTCAAAACTAATGTGACGTGAACAACTAATAGACACACCTATGCACATTACTTGGATACAAGGCCCTAGGAAATATTACCAAATCAGTTTGGACATGTCTTGTTTCCCCGGTTAATCATGACACAAGTTATTCCATCTATAACTTTACTGTGAACAGTTATCAAGCATTGAACAGGCAACGAGTCTTCTTGAAGAACCATGTGGATTGTTCATTTTGGCATTTCACTGGTGTCAAAACAACCAGATACAGTAACTTACTCTGCTGTCTCTCAAACACAACAAAAGAACAAACAACGAACACATTTCATTAAAATGACTTCATCAAGATCGTACTCCTTTACCCAAAACCAAAAACATCGAATTGAAACAGGTGTGACAAGTAGCAGCCATAATGTAAGCAAGCTAAACTAGATCAACAACACATGCTCACCAAACAAACAAGAAAATAAAAAAGAGAAAAAACATTATGCATTAATTCATAATTACTGAGTCCAGTCCGTTTCAAAAAGATCGAGCTTATCCTCTTACAGCTTCTTCAAATTTGAACCAACTTTTATAAATATCGGTGGACAGTAATAGATGCTCATAACTTTTGGAACTCGTGTTATTTATTCCACAAAACAATCAACACAAAGTGTAGCAAACGATAACATATTAACATGTTGAAGACGTACAAGCTAGCCATAACTATCTAGTGGAAATGGAACCTAAGAAAGACTAGAAATTGCATTGCAACTGACTCAAATTAACGTATGTATATATATGTATATCAACAAAAGCCAAAGTTATGGCAGATCATAAACGCCAATTAATCATTATCACAATCAAAACAGACAAAATTCGGTTTTCAGACAGAAGTAAAACAAATTCAACGATATCTAGATATATGACAAATATACATACATAAATATATCTGCAAATATGCACAGAAATAATCTCAAAGATTATTGTAATAGATGAAGAGAAAACAAATGAAGCAAAAATTAATGAATTCTTGAGATATGGCTTTATACGTATAGTATGTATCAATATCGAACTACATAACAAAGAACAATTATGCTCACCTTCATGTCCTTCCGTTTATTCTTGATTTTCCTCTTCTTTTCTTCCTGATCTTCTAGACTTTTCTTCTCTTCTTTATTTTCCTTTTCTTTCTTTTTGCTTTTCATTCTTGAAATTAGTTCTTTTTTCTTTTCATTTTTTCTCCTCTTTCCCTTTTTCCTTTTTCTCTTCTTTCCCTTTCTCTTTTTATCATAGTTCTTCATTTTTTGTTTTACATATGCACCTTCTTTTCCTTGGACATGTGCACCTGTAAAAGCAGATGCAGAAATTAGAATGTGTTATTTCATCACATAACATTCCAAAGTTAACACTTGCAACATTCTAAACTAAACTGATGTGAACAACAAATCGACGCACCAATGCACATTAATTGGATACAAGGCCACCAAAAATCACCAAATCAGTTTGGACATGTCTGCTCACAAGTCCATGAAGGTGGCCATCGAGAGATGAAGATTAGCTGCATCTTCCACTCGATGCACAATCTTGAAAAAGTAGATATAAAATACTTCGAACATAGCCCTGCAAAATGTCAAAATGTGTTCAAATCAATAATTTGCATTCCTGATTGGGAAATACATGAAAAGACATCTAGGTGGGGAAGATGTCTTTGGTCACGCAACTACCAGGCTTAATTCGGGAGTTTACATGATCCACCGTGTAGAATTCACATGGTTGGGGGTTACATTGGACCACAAAAGTATGTAATACAGAATAAAAGTAAAATAGTTATCCAATTGTTTCTAAGTGTTATGAAAACAAATAGCATAATAACATCTTAAAATCTGGTTATAGTTACCTGAGGAAACAAAAATAAGGAATAAAATAGAATGTGAAAATGAAAATTACCAGCATGCCAAAGGTTAAGCCTCTTTTCTCCAAAATAGAGACTATACTTTCCTCTTATAGTAAGGAAAGCTAGTAACATTTAAACCTTAATCTGCAATCAACAAAAATATATTTAATTATGAAGCTAAAATTAAAGAGAAAAATCTAACAAAAAAAAAGAACATTTATGCTCACCTTTATGTCCTTCCCTTTATTCTAGGGTTTCCTCTTCTTTTCTTCCTTCACTCCTATAATTTTCTTTTCTTTCATATTTTATTTTCTTTTCTTTCCTTTTTCATTTTCATTCTTTAAATACTCTTTTTATTTTTCCTTCCTTTTTCTCTTTTCCTTTTTCTTTTTTTCTCCCCTTTCCCTTTTCCTTTTCATCATATTTCTTCTCTTTTCCTTTGAAATCCACACCTGTATAAAGGAGATAAAGAAAGATGTTATATGGGAGCTTATCTACCTTCACCAACAATCATGTCGTATGATGATAGCTGCGTAAGACACTGGCCAACACAAGCAAAACCAACCAGAAAAGTAATAATCAACTACGAAATGCAGAATACCTATCAAATGAGGAATTAGAAATGCAATCGCAGCCCCGTTGAGAAGATGAGCAGAGCATTTGGGCCACCACCTAGACCAGGGTCGCCTACCAAGTGATCATAAGCTATGAGTTTCTGCAACAAAAGAATATGTATAAGAACCACAAGCTTCTTGTAACGAAAGCCCCTATGCAAATGATTAACAAAGAGGTGAAATTTCACAATCAGTATACATAAGAATAATTCATATCTCACAACATTCAAATTAACTACCAAATTTCCTATTCGACATTCAAATAGGGGGATACCAAATTATTATTTTTTCTCCTCTTTCCCGTTTTGCTTTTTTCGCTTCTTTTCCTTTCTCTTTCTATCATAGTTCTTCATTTTTTGTTTTACATATGCACCTTCTTTTCCTTGGACATGTGCACCTGTAAAAGCAGATGCAGAAATTAGAATGTGTTATCTCATCACATAACATTCCAACGTTAACACTTGCTACATTCTAAACTAAAGTGATGTGAACAACAAATTGACGCACCAATGCACATTAATTGGATACAAGGCCACCAAAAATTACCAAATCAGTTTAGACATGTCTGCTCACAAGTCTATGAAGGTGGCCATCGGGAGATGAAGATTAGCTGCATCTTCCATCCGATGCACAATCTTGAAAATGTAGATATAAAATACTTAGAACATAGCCCTGCAAAATGTCAAAATGTGTTCAAATCAATAATTTGCATTGATGATTGGGAAATACATGAAAAGACATCTAGGTGGGGAAGATGTCTTTGGTCATGCAACTACCAGGCTTAATTCGGGAGTTTACATGATCCACCGTGTAGAATTCACATGGTTGGGGCTTACATTGGACCTCAAAAGTATGTAATATAGAATGAAAGTAAAATAGTTATCCAATTGTTTCTAAGTGTTATGAAAACAAATAGCATAATAACATCTTAAAATCTGGTTATGGTTACCTGAGGAAGCAAAAATAAGGAATAAAATAGAATGTGAAAATGAAACTTACCAGCAAGCCAAAGGTTAAGAATCTTTTCTCAAAAATAGAGACTATACTTTCCTCTTATAGTAAGGAAAGCTTGTCACATTTAAACCTTAATCTGCAATCAACAAAAATATATTTAATTATGAAGCTAAAATTAAAGATAAAAACCTAACAAAAAAACAAAGAACATTTATGCTCACCTTTATGTCCTTCCCTTTATTCTAGGGTTTCCTCTTCTTTTCTTCCTTCTCTCCTATAATTTTCTTTTCCTTCATATTTTATTTTCCTTTCTTTCCATTTTCATTTTCATTCTTTAAATACTCTTTTTTATTTTTCCTTCCTTTTTCTCTTTTACTTTTTCTTTTTTTCTCCCCTTTCCATTTTTCTTTTCATCATATTTCTTCTCTTTTCCTTTTGCATCCACACCTGTAAAAAGGAGATAAAGAAAGATGTTATATGGGAGCTTATCTACCATCACCATCAATCATGTTGTATGATGATAGCTGCGTAAGACATTGGCCAACACTAGCAAAACTTGAAATCCCAGAAAAGTAATAATCAACTACGAAATGCAGAATACCTATCAAATGAGGAATTCGAAATGCAACCGCAGACCCCGTTGAGAAGATCAGCAGAGCATTTTGGCCACCATCCGGACCAGGATCACCTACCAAGTCATCATAAGCTACGTGTTTCTGCAAAAAAAGAATATGTATAAGAACCACAAGCTTCTTGTAACAAAAGCCCCTACGCAAATGATTAACAAAGAGGTGAGATTTCACAATCAGTATACATAAGAACAATTAATATCTCACAACATTCAAATTAACTACCAAATTTCCTATTCGACATTCAAATAGGGGGATAGCTCATTCAATTAGTTATAACCCAACAGCAATTTGAAACAAAAGAAACTTATTATTTATTCGTGGAAATCACCTTTTAAGGAAAAAAATTAGATAATTGATCTTCTTTGCTTTTGGAAGTGATCGCATGGACTGAAAGAAGTAGAGGTCTACTTTCTGTTACACAAGTTTCCATTTTCCTTTCCTGAACTGGCTAAACCTAATAAAGGATAAGATAATATATGAGTGACTCCAAAGTTCAAAAGCAACAAATATGCCAGCTCAATGCACATGATGCCTAAAGATCATTTTAAATCAATGCCAAGCTCAATAAGTTTGATGTTTATCGTCCAAAATGCCAAACAAACGGGCTATACAACAATATCTAAATAGGAACCTTTTAGTGTATGGTTAGCAATCGACAAGACTTCTACGATTGTCTCATTCTTCCAAACTGTCCTATCCACCTCATTTACTACATTTTTTTTTTTAGACAAAGAGCCATTTATAATTTTGATGTCCAGTTGTCCAATCTAAAATCCATAATAATAGGACTCTTTATTTAACCATCAAGCTCAATAGCACCAATTCTCATGACCACACAAAATGCATTCTTTCGGTATGTAACATTGCAAGTGTGATGCAAACAAAGAGCATAATAATCTCTGGTTATAGTTTGCTTAAGAAACAAAAAAATGGAAAAAAATAGAATATGGAATTGAAAATTACCGGCAAGCCAAAGGGTATGACACTTTTCTACAAAATGGAGGCTACACTTTCCGCTTATAGTAAGGAAAGTTTGTCACAATTATGCCTTAATCTGCAATGAATGAAAATATCTTTAATTGTGAAATTAAAGTCAATGCTAAAATATAATAAAGAGAAAAACAAAGAAAAATTATGCTCACTTTATTTTCTAGGTTTCCTTTTTTTCTCCTTCCTTTTCAATACTTTTATTTTCTTCTTTGTTTTTCTTTTTCATCCCCCACATTCGCTCTTTTCATATTTTTCCTTTTCCTTCTCTTTCCTTTTTTCTTTTCATCATATTTGTTCTCTATTCCTTTTACATCTACACCTGTAAAAAGAAGATGCAGAAATTACATAAAGATCTCATCTCATCAAATTGCTTACAATATTCATAACCTTTCCAATGTTAACACTTGCTACATTCAAAACTAATGTGACGTGGATAACTAATAGACACACCAATGCACGTTACTTGGATACAAGGCCCTAGGAAATATAACCAAATCAGTTTGGACATGTCTTGTTTCCCCGATTAATCATGACACAAGTTATTCCATCTATAACTTTACTGTGAACAGTAATCAAGCATTTAACAGGCAACGAGTCTTCTTGAAGAACCATGTGGATTGTTCATTTTGGCATTTCACTGGTGTCAAAACAACCAGATAGAGTAACTTAGTCTGCTGTCTCTCAAACAAAACAAAAGAAAAAATAACGAACACATTTCATTAAGATTACTTCATCAAGATCATACTCCTTTACCCAAAATCAAAAAAATCGAATTGAAACTGGTGTGACAGGTAGCAGCCATAATGTAAGCAAGCTTAACTAGATCAACAACTCATGCTCACCAAACAAACAAGAAAATAAAAAAGAGAAAAAACATTACTCATAAATTCATAATTACTGAGTCCACTCCGTTTCAAAAAGATCGAGCTTATCCTCTTACAGCTTCTTCAAATTTGAACCAACTTTTATAAATATCGGTGGACAGTAATATATGCTCATAACTTTTGGAACATGTGTTATCTATTCCACAAAACATCCAACACAAAGTGTAACAAACGATAACATATTAACATGTTGAAGCCGTACAAGCTAGCCATAACTATCTAGTGCGAATGGAAAATAAGAAAGATTAGAAATTGAGTTGCAACTAACTCAAATTAACGTATGTATATATATATATATATATATATATATATATATCAACAAAAGCCAAAGTTATGGCAGATCATAAACGCCAATTAATCATTATCACATTCAAAACAGACAAAATTCCGTTTTCAGACAAAAGTAAAACAAATTCAACGATATCTAGATATATGCCTCATATACACACATAAACATATCTGCAAATATGCACAGAAATAATCTCAAAGATTATTGTAATAGATGAAGAGAAAACAAATGAAGCAAAAATTAACGAATTCTTGAGATATGGCTTTATACGTATAGTATGTATCAATATCGAACTACATAACAAAGAACAATTATGCTCACCTTCATGTCCTTCCCTTTATTCTTGGTTTTCCTCTTCTTTTCTTCCTCCTCTTCTAGACTTTTCTTCTCTTCTTCATTTTCCTTTTCTTTCTATTTTTTTTTCATTTCTTGAAATTAGTTCTTTTTTCTTTTCATTTTTTCTCCTCTTTCCCTTTTTGCTTTTTTCGCTTCTTTCCCTTTCTCTTTTTATCATAGTTCTTCATTTTTTGTTTTACATATGCACCTTCTTTTCCTTGGACATGTGCACCTGTAAAAGCAGATGCAGAAATTAGAATGCGTTATCTCATCACATAACATTCCAACGTTAACACTTGCTACATTCTAAACGAAAGTGATGTGAACAACAAATCGACGCACCAATGCACATTAATTGGATACAAGGCCACCAAAAATTACCAAATCAGTTTGGACATGTCTGCTCACAAGTCTATGAAGGTGACCATCGAGAGATGAAGATTAGCTGCATCTTCCATCCGATGCACAATCTTGAAAATGTAGATATAAAATACTTCGAACATAGCCCTGCAAAATGTCAAAATGTGTTCAAATCAATAATTTGCATTGATGATTGGGAAATACATGAAAAGACATGAAGGTGGGGAAGATGTCTTTGGTCATGCAACTACGAGGCTTAATTCGGGAGTTTACATGATCCACCGTGTAGAATTCACATGGTTGGGGCTTACATTAGACCTCAAAAGTATGTAATATACAATAAAAGTAAAATATTTATCCAATTGTTTCTAAGTGTTATGAAAACAAATAGCATAATAACATCTTAAAATCTGGTTATAGTTACCTGAGGAAACAAAAATAAGGAATAAAATAGAATGTGAAAATGAAAATTACCAGCAAGCCAAAGGTTAAGCCTCTTTTCTCCAAAAATGAGACTATACTTTCCTCTTATAGTAAGGAAAGCTTGTCACATTTAAACCTTAATCTGCAATCAACAAAAATATATTTAATTATGAAGCGAAAATTAAAGATAAAATCTAACCAAAAAAACAAAGAACATTTATGCTGACCTTTATGTCCTTCCCTTTATTCTAGGGTTTCCTCTTCTTTTCTTCCTTCTCTCCTATAATTTTCTTTTCTTTCATACTTTTTTTTTTTTCCTTTTTCATTTTCATTCTTTAAATACTCTTTTTTCTTTTTCCTTCCTTTTTCTCTTTTCCTTTTTCTATTTTTTGTCCCCTTTACCTTTTTCTTTTCATGATATTTCTTCCCTTTTCCTTCTGCATCCACACCTGTAAAAAGGAGATAAAGAAAGATGTTATATGAGAGCTTATCTACCTTCACCATCAATCATGTTGTATGATGATAGCTGTGTAAGACACTGGCCAACACTAGCGAAACTTGAAACCCCAGAAAAGTAATAATCAACTACGAAATGCAGAATACCTATCAAATGAGGAATTAGAAATGCAACCGCAGACCCCATTGAGAAGATCAGCAGAGCATTTTGGCCACCATCTAGACCAGGATCACCTACCAAGTCATCATAAGCTACGAGTTTCTGCAAAAAAAGAATATGTATAAGAACCACAAGCTTCTTGTAACAAAAGCCCCTATGCAAATGATTAACAAAGAGGTGAAATTTCACAATCAGTATACATAAGAATAATTCATATCTCACAACATTCAAATTAACTACCAAATTTCCTATTCGACATTCAAATAGGGGGATAGCTCATTCAATTAGTTATAACCCAACAGCAGTTGGAAACAAAAGAAACTTATTATTTATTCGCGGAAATCAACTTTTAAAGAAAAAAATCAGATAATTGATCTTCTTTGCTTTTGGAAGTGATCGAATGGACTGAAAGAAGTAGAGGTCTACTTTCTGTTACACAAGTTTCCCTTTTCCTTTCATAAACTGGCTAAAACCTAATAAAGGATAAGATAATATATGAGTGACTCCAAAGTTCAAAAGCAACAAATATGCAGCTCAAAGCACATGATGCCTAAAGATCATTTTAAATCAAGGCCAAGCTCAATAAGTTTGATGTTTATCGTCCAAAATGCCAAACAGACGGGCTATACAACAATATCTAAATCGGAACCTTTTAGTGTATGGGCAGCAGTCGACAAGACTTCTATGATTGTCTCATTCTTCCAAACTGTCCTATCCACCTCATTTACTACATTTTTTTTTTGTAGACAAAGAGCCATTTATAATTTTGATGTCTAGTTGTCCAATCTAAAATCCATAATAATAGGACTCTTTATTTAACCATCTAGCACAATAGCACTAATTCTTATGACCACAAAAAATGCATTGTTTCAATATGTAACATTGCAAGTGTGATGCAAACAAAGAGCATAATAATCTTTGGTTATAGTTTGCTTAAGAAACAAAAAAATGAAAAAAAATAGAATATGGAATTGAAAATTACCGGCAAGCCAAAGGGTATGACACTTTTCTACAAAATGGAGGCTACACTTTCCGCTTATAGTAAGGAAAGTTTGTCACAATTAAGCCTTAATCTGCAATGAATGAAAATATCTTTAATTTTGAAATTAAAGTTAATGGTAAAATATAATAAAGAGAAAAACAAAGAAAAATTATGCTCACTTTATTTTTTACGTTTCCTTCTTTTCTCCCTCCTTTTCAACACTTTTATTTTCTTCTTTGTTTTTCTTTTTCATCCCTCACATTCGCTCTTTTTATATTTTTCCTTTTTCTTCGCTTTCCTTTTTTCTTTTCATCATATTTCTTCTCTATTCCTTTTACATCTACACCTGTAAAAAGAATATGCAGAAATTAGAATGTGCATAAAGATCTCATCTCATCAAATTGTTTACAATATTCATACCCTTTCCAAAGTTAACACTTGCTACATTCAAAACTAATGTGACGTGAACAACTAATAGACACACCTATGCACGGTACTTCAATACAAGGCCCTAGGAAATATTACCAAATCAGTTTGGACATGTCTTGTTTCCCCGATTAATCATGACACAAGTTATTCCACCTATTTCTTTACTGTGAACAGTTATCAAGCATTGAACAGGCAACAAGTCTTCTTGAAGAACCATGTGGATTGTTCATTTTGGCATTTAACTGGTGTCAAAACAACCAGATAGAGTAACTTACTCTGCTGTCTCTCAAACACAACAAAAGAACAAATAACGAACACATTTCATTAAAATGACTTCATCAAGATTGTACTCCTTTACCCAAAACCAAAAACATCGAATTGAAACAGGTGTGACAAGTAGCAGCCATAATGTAAGCAAGCTTAACTAGATCAACAACTCATGCTCACCAAACAAACAAGAAAATAAAAAAGTGCAAAAACATTACTCATAAATTCATAATTACTGAGTCCAGTCTGTTTCAAAAAGATCGAGCTTATCCTCTTACAGCTTCTTCAAATTTGAACCAACTTTTATAAATATCGGTGGACAGTAATATATGCTCATAACTTTTGGAACTCGTGTTATCTATTCCACAAAGCATCCAACACAAAGTGTAACAAAGTAACAAACGATAACATATTAACATGCTGAAGCTGTACAAGCTTGTCATAACTATCTAGTGGAAATGGAAGGCTAAGAAACATCCAAATTCTCTCTTTCATTTTTTCTCCTCTTTCCCTTTTTCTTTTCATCATATTTTTTCTCTTTTCCGGTTACATATGTAATATACATTTATGAAAAGGAGACTCAGAAATTAGAGTGCGAAGAAAGATGTTATCTCATCACAGACCATAACCAATGAATCAGTAATTTGTAATGTGCATTGTTGATTGGGAAATACATGAAAAGACATCTAGGTGGGGAAGATGTATCACGTCATGCAAGTACGATTCTTAATTAGGGAGTTTACATGATCCACGGTGCTGAATTCACGTGGTTGGGGCTTACGTTGGACATAAAATGTATGTGCTACAGAATAAAATGGTGATCCAATTGTCTAATCTAAAATGCAAAATAATAGGACTCATTATTTAACCATAATGGTGAAAAGCAATAAATTTTGATGACATTATATGGATGTGTAACATTGCCAAATGTGATGCAAACAAAGAGCATAATGACATCTTAAAATGTGGTTATAGTTTCCTTAAGAAACAAAAAAAGGAAAAACTTTCTATTACACAAGTTTCCCCTTTACTTTCATAAGCATGCTGCCACTGGCTAAACCTAATAAAGGATAAGATAATATATCAGTGACTTCTCAGTTCAAAAGCAACAAATATGCAGCTCAATGCACATGATGCCTAAAGATCCTTGTAGACCAAGGCCAAGCTCAATAAGTTTGATGTTTTTCGTCCCAAATGCCAAACGGACAGGCTATACAACAATATCTAAATTGTGCCCTTGTAGTGTATGGCCGGCAGTCGACAAGACTTCAACAATTGTCTCATTCTTCAAAACTGTCCTATCCGCCTCATGTACTCCATTTATTTATAGACAAAGAGCCATCTAGTGGAGTTTCATCTTTTACCCTTTTTGTATCAGCAGCACTTCCTTTTGAAGGCGAATTGCAAGGACAAAACCTAATTATACATGAAATCTAATTGAAAACTGAAATGACACAAGAACGAGGCAACTGTGTGAGACAGACATGCAGATGGAACACTAAACAAAAACAGAAAAACTTGTGGTAATTTACTAGAACTGAATAGAAAAGAAGTGAAATTTGTGTGTAAACAACAATGTCATACGGCAAAGAATTTCATGTGCCAAAAACGTCAAGTAACAACAAGAAGTTCCATTTCATTGAGAATAAGGAAGAACGTTGAATATATCCTTAAATATCTAGGAAGACCATTGCACAAAGCTTCAAATATTCAAGCCTCCATCTATCTTAAAGGTGAAAGCTAGACTTTTCTTTAACAGCTTAAATTTCTAATTGATCTCCTGATTTTAAAATATTTTATATACTAGAGTCATCTTGCCAGTATGTTTTTCTATACAGGCCTGCCCATCGTGTATAACTTCTTGATCAGCATAGGACCTTACTGAACTGATATGCTCGGGGTGAACAAGATGACCGTATACAATGAACTATCATGTGATGGAGCTGCATGTGCTGAACTTGAGAGCAACGAACATCCAAATGATGATGGACAACGGAATGAGAGACATTGATGCAGCGGTAGCCTCAACGAAATGCAAACTATATTGCCTTCATCATCTTCAGAATCAAGAATAACATTTGGAAATATCACGTTCTCTCTCCTGATAACTCCAAATTTGGCATTAAATGGGACTGGAGTACCGTTTTTGAAAAGCAAGCACTTGGTATATCTGCGCACACCGTCATTGGACCTACTTTTGCCGCGCTAGCTCCCATCAAAGCATACTTTGCCCCTATAATGCCTAGGTGTGCTCTATCAAACATTGTCAATCTCATTTCTCTTGTTAACTTTTTTATATCATCCACCATCATTTTACTTGGCCCACACTAACCTCTACTTCCAGATGAACCAAGAATACCAACTAACAAGATATCGAACTCATAACCTAGAACGAACATGTTCCACAAAAAACACCACAAGATCGAGCAAGCAATTCTATTTTCAGGAATTTAGCCTTGTACCCTTTGGGTTAGTGCACCTTTTCTGCTGTTGATATTAGAGACTGTTTCTATGACAGAGGTAATACATAAACGAAGGAAAGACATAAGATAACATGCAGAATGACACCAAGAACATGAAAGTTCAAATTCAGACATACATGTCGTCCTCTGGCAAAGTCGCTGCATGATTTTTCTCACTTGAAGCAGTTTGTAGGCTGAGCTCTTTAGTATGATCTGCACCTCAAGGTTGTAAAAAAAAGTTACAACGAAAGAAAATAAAAGAACGAAGAAGACCCTCTTGGAGTGCTGAATACCAGTTTTTTTATCCTAGCAAACGGAAATGAGCTTGTAAAGGTAACGCACCTATGTAGTCCTGAAGAGCCGGTTGGAGTGCTGAATATTTCCTTACAGATCATTCTTTTGAAATCGAGTCAAAAGAGCGCGCCACGAACCCGCCCGCAGCCCCAGCCATTATTGAATCAAAGTAAACCCGGTTGCCGGTTTCCTTCCTACTAAGTCGATCCAGAAGACTAACTGCGAGATCTTTAGCAGGGTGCGCAGAGAAGAAAGAATATACAGGTTAAATTAAGATCGTGAAGAGAATAAGACGGCGGAATGGAGATCAGATCGGAATGGATCTGCCCTTTCTGTTTCAAATGGGAAAGAGGAAGGGGAAATTAGAGAGAGGAGACCGGGGATAGCACCATCCCGTGGCATTTTCATTGGCCGCGTCTTGCTGTTCTTCGCCCGGGCACAGAGAGAGAGAGAGAGAGAGAGAGAGAGAGAGAGAGAGAGAGAGAGAGAGAGGACCACGGTGTGTGCAAGGCGAGGATGGAAATTCATCCCGAAAAACTGGAGCCTGGTCGAAAATGGAAAGTTGCCGAACCCCGCATAACAGAAAAGTATCCTGTAACGAGCGCCCTGAGAAATGGAAAGTTCCGGAGCCCCATGTAACAGAAAAGTGCGTCCAAACTACGCTAACGATTCCCGCTCATGTCTATGGAATTAATCCAATTGTGTAAACTAAAACAGTCTAATAAAAAAAGGTTGTATCGAGACACACCTAAACTATATATATAAGCATAATCATGTTTGATACATAATCTTCTACAAAATTTCACCATTCAATTTTTAAAATTTAATACTTTTTGCTTATCTTATTTCATTTAAATCTCTATTATTAATCACACCAATTGAATGATTGTGCGTATGGATTATTCTCTTTCTATCTGTCTATCTATATATATTACTCACGTATATAACACGGGGTCGACCCTGGTTACATCCAAATCTTTAAAATGGACTCCATGTCAACCTGTTTTTAACACGATATTCCATTCTTTCCATAATGCACTCTTTCCATTTGTTTTGGATGTTCTAGTTTTTTCATCCATTTGTTAATGATGTTCTCAGTTTTGTTTTGGAATTAAGAGAATGGGTCTGTTTTAGGGTAAGAAGTTCAATGATATATTTTAATATATAAAACTAACTTTATCTTGAAAATTATATTTCCAATATATTGTCATTTATCATAATTTATTCCTATAGTTTATACTTCAAAACAAGATCCAAGCAACAAATGGATCCCATGCTCTTTATGTGTTTATAAATCCATCGTGTCTGATATTAATCACCTTCATGCGAAAATAATGTTGGTGATTCTTTCAGATATTAAAAAAAAAATCATTTGATCACGACAGTATCAGTTGTGGGCCTGTGGCGGATGACTATGACAATTTGTTGTTGGGCTTCCTGCCAAGTCCGTGGATGGATCAAAACTTCCTTACACTGTTTGTCATGCAATTATGTTTGCCTAGGTTATATCAATGGTACATACATTTCAGGTCCAGGTTAAATTGGACCTGAAATTTATACATAGACAAAGAGCTCTAAACTTTGATGGCCACACAATATCATTACAAGCTGCGAGTGTAAGAAAGCTTCCATCCACTGCCTTGTTAGGAAGCACGACAATAAATTGTTATTTCATATGAGGATAAAGGAAACAATACATCTATTGAAGTAAAAAAAACTAGTTTCTAAGAAAAGACTTTGATCATAAACAAAAAGAATTGGAGTAAAGTGAAATAGGTACATAACATGAGAAATGTGACGTTCATCCCTACATTCGAACTATTTTTAAGGAATGTTATTCCATCTTCCGTGGAAGATAAAATTTAAATACACAACTCGCTGAAAAAATAGCATAAGTTATGAATGGTGATGTTTGGTTCGAAAGCAATGACCTAACAAAATCGAGTTACTGGTACACAATAATGAAGCTTCGTATATCCATGCAATCAAATGATAATTAAAGAAACAACATATGCACTGAAACCCTATAACTAAACTCTAAGATTAGTGTTCTTGGTCATAAAGTTAAGAACTCGAAATAATCAAGTTATAGGTGCCAACAAAAGAAGTATAATACTCATGTTGTACTTCAAACCATTTTTAAGGAATGTATTCTCACTATCAATACCAAACAAAATTTAAATGGACAAATCGGTAAAAATATTATAGGTGATGAATGTTGATCCTCAATTCAAAACCAATGACCCAACAAATCCGCGTCATGAGTACACAACACTAAAGCGTTCAATATATCTTTATAATCGAATCATATTTAAAGAAACAACACACCCATCATAATACAAAACCTTAACATTATGAACTATGATCTAGGCCATATATGTGAACAGCACAAGAAGTATCATGCTCATTTTTGCCTTCAAACTACAACAACAACAACAACAACAACAACAACTAAGCCTTTTCCCATACTAGACGGGGTCGGCTACATGGATTCTTTGTTTCCATAGATCCCTATCGTGTGCCATGTTAGCAGTTAACTCCCAATAAGCTAGATCATTCTTTATTGTTTCTTTCCAGCACTTTTGTGGTCGTCCTCTACCTCTTTTAATACTTTCCAAATTTAGTTTTTCTAACCTTCTTAAAGGTTCTTCTTTTGATCTTCTTTCTATATGTTCAAACCATCTTAAACGATGTTCTCTCATTTTATCCTCTATTGGTGCCACTCCTAATTTGTTTCTAATAACCTCATTATGTATACGGTCTTTTCTTGTATGGCCACTCATCTATCTCAATATTTTCATTTCTATCACAGACATCTTTTGTACATGTTGATGATTAACTGCCCAACACTCAAAACCATAAAACATGGCAGGCTTAATTGCTGCTCTATAATATTTACCTTTTAATTTTAATAGTATCTTTTTATCACTAAGAACACCTGATGCTCCTCTCCATTTTAACCAACCAGCATTAATTCTATGTGTAACATCTCCATCAGTTCTTCCATCACTTTGAAAAATTGACCCTAGGTATTTAAAACTTTCCTTTTGGAGAATGCAATGTGTGCCAATTTTAATTTCTATGTCCTCTGAAGTAGCCAAATGATCAAACTTACATTCCATATATTCTGTCTTTGTTATACTAAGTCGGAGGCCTTTGCTTTCTAATGTTTCTCTCCATAGTTCCAATTTTCTATTAACTTTTTCCTTAGACTCCTCCACTAATACAATGTCATCTGCAAATAACATACACCAAGGTACTTCATCTTGAATATGTTTTGTTAACTCATCCATCACTGTTATAAATAAGTATGGACTTAAAGTTGATCCTTGATGTAACCCAATATTAACTTCAAAGAAATCTGTCGTTCCTTCATGAGTCCTCACACATGTTTTTGCACCATCATACATGTCTCTTATAAGGTTAATATATGTCAATGGGATACCTCTTTTTTCCAAAGTTCTCCAAAGAACCTCCCTCGGTACCCTATCATAAGCTTTTTCTAGATCAATAAATATCATGTAAAGGTCTTTCTTTTTTGCTCTAAAATATTCCATAAGACATCTCAAAAGGTGAATCGCTTCAATAGTAGATCTGCCTGGCATAAATCCAAATTGGTTCTCTATTGTACTTGATACTTGTCTTAACCTACGTTCGATAATTCTTTCCCATAATTTCATAGTATGACTCATTAACTTGATACCTCGATAATTCGCACAATTTTGAATGTCTCCCTTGTTCTTATATATGGGTATAAGTGTACTTGCTCTCCATTCCTCGGGCATCTTTTGGTTTTTCCATATTTCATTAAATAGTCTTGTGAGCCAAGTGATTCCTATTTCTCCTAGTATTTTCCAAACTTCTATAGGAATATTATCTGGTCCTACCGATTTACCACTTTTCATATGTTTAAGAGCCTCTTTGACTTCATTCTTTTGAATACATCGGTAGAATTTTTGGTTTATATACTTTTCTAACTTGGCTAAATCTCCTACACTAATACTAACATCTTTATTTTCATTAAAAAGATTATAAAAATAGTTTTTCCATCTATTTCTTATATCATCGTTTGCCACTAGTTTTTTTTCATCCTCGTCTTTTATGCATCTAACATAATTAAGATCTTTAGTTTTCTTATCTATAGCTCTAGCTATCCTAAAAATATCTCTTTCACCCTCTTTTGAGTTGAGTTTTTTATATAAGTCATCCCAAATCTTAGCTTTTGCTTCACTAATGGCTTTTTTCGCTTCCTTATTTACTTTCTTATAAGCTTCTAAAGTTTCACTAGTTTCCTTAGCATAATGTAATTTGTAACATGCCCTCTTTGCCTTGATTTTCTTTTATACTACTTCACTCTACCACCAAGCTTCTTTTTGTGCCGGTGCACCTCCCTTAGATACCCCTAACACATCTTTCGCCACTTTCCTAATATGTATAGCCATATTGTTCCACATATCACAGGGTGTGCCAACATAATTCCAAACATCTCCTTGAAGGACTTTCTGTTTAAATATATCCTCTTTCTCGCTTTTGAGGTTCCACCATTTAGTCCGAATAGCTCGATACACTCTTTTCTTCTTTGTCTATTTTTTTATTTGTAAATCAATAACTAAAAGTCGATGTTGGGAGGTTAAGCTTTCTCTTGGAATTACCTTACAATCTTTACAACACGCTCTATCTTTTTTTCTACAAATAAAGTAATCAATTTGTGTTTGTGATAAGCCACTCTTATAAGTAATTAAATGTTCATCTCGTTTTTTGAAGATTGTATTGACTATAAAGAGATCAAATGACATAGCAAAATTTAAAATCTCCCTACCTTCCTCGTTTATATCCCAAAAACTAAAGTTTTCATGAATCCCTTGATATCCTAATGCCTCTTTACCGACATGTCCATTTAAATCTCCTCCTAAACAAATCATCTCCCTTTATGGAATCTTTTGAAACACCTTATCTAACTCTTCCCAAAAAACTGTCTTTATACTATCTTCTAATCCTACTTGGGGTGCGTAAGCACAAACTATATTTAAAACCTCTACTCCTAACACTAATTTCAACATCATGATTCGGTCACCATATCGTTGTATGTCTATTACACTCTCCTTTTAATCTTTATTTATGATAATACCAACTCTGTTTTGAGCATTTTCTTTACCTGAGTACCATAATTTAAAACATGTATCCTCTATCTCCTTTGCTTTTTCTTCAACCTATTTTGTCTCTTGTAAACATAGAATATGAATATTTCTCTGAATCATAGTATCTACCACCTCCATTAGCTTACCCGATAATGTTCCGATATTCCAAGAACCAATACGAATCTTATTATCTAGGACTACCTTCCTTACCCCCCGCATTCACTCATAATCAAAATGCGAAGACCCTCTCTGAAAATTTTTTACTACATTTGGGCGACAATGTAGCGGGACTAACTTCTTTACCCACACCTGTCCATGATGTGGGAACCCTCTCTGCAATTGATTCACTACATTCGGGCGAAAATATAGTGGCCCTTGCTTACTTCTTACTGCATTCGGGCTCTGCAGCACGTCGCTAGGCGGGGATGCCCCAAAGCAATGCTCATAATTTTTATAATCCATGTTGTAAAAATCTGACGAAGTTTTACGCTGACTGTCGGAAGCCTAACACAACCCTCCTCCTTTATCTGGGCTTGGGACCGGCAATGCAAGGGTGATTCCTTACATGGGCGGAGTTTATTTTTGCCTTCAAACTATTTATAAGAAATACAACAACTCAACAAAATTGTGTCAAAGGTATATAACATCGAAGAGTCTCATATATCCCTATAATCGAACAAATTTAAGGAAACAACAAATCCACCGAAGTGCAAAACTAGACTATAAGATTAGTGTCCCTATCCATAAAGATAAAGACTTGAAATATTCATGCTAGAGGTATACAACAAAAGAAGTATCAAGATCGTCCTTCCCTTGAGACTATTCTTACCAAGAGATATAACGCTTATCCTTACCTTCATACCATTTTTAAAGAATGTTATCTCATTATCTATTGAAAGCCAAATTTAAAACCTTAAATTGGTGAAAATATTATAAGTGATGAATGAAAATACTTATTTTGAAAACACTAACACAACAAAATCGGGTCATAAGAACATGAAGTATATTCTTATGATTGAACCATACTTAAGAAAACAACACATCTACCGAAACACTATAATTGGACTCTAAGATAAATGTTTTCAACCATAAAAAATAAAAACTCGAAAGTAATCAAGTTGTAGATAAACAACACAAGAAGTACCAGAATCATCCCTTCTTCAAACTATTTTTAAGAAATGATATCCTATCATCCATACAAACCCAAGTTAAATATATAAAATTGTAATATAAGTGATGAATGATGATGCTCGGTTTGAAAGAAATGACCCAACAAAATCAAGTCATAGGTATACAATACCAAAACATTGCATATATCCATATTTATTGAACCATATTTAAAAAACAATATTCATCGAAATACAAAAAATGAACTTAAAGAAAGTGTTTCTGGCAATAAAAGCAAAAGTTACAGGGGCACAACACAAGAGCACGAGTTTAGCTACCTAGTAGAACAACCGAACAAGTCGAGTTTCTTGCAAAACATATATGGTTGTGGGCAAGGGTCAGTGGGAGCCGACTTATTTAACATTTCAATTTCTTGCTTTCGCATTGAAGCTAGCGTATTCCCAGGAGGGGTTATAGTCATTGAAGGTAGATTGTGTCATGGACCTGAGTTCGTGACGCGCGCACCCATCATCCGGAAGGCTTCACCATGTCCATATGTACATCTAGTCCATGTAAATAGTCCTTTATAAGGGTTGGGTGTGTCTATAAGCCCAAGCCGAGTCAAGTGAGTCTAAGTCTAGGTCGAGTCAAGTGGGTCCTACGTCTAGGTGGTTTGGGTCCAGTTCGAGTCGGGTCAAATCGGGTCTCGAGTTGGGTCCAGGTTGGGTCGGGTCAGGTCGACCCAGGGCTTGGTTAGGTCCAGTCGGGTCAAGTTGACCCGGGTCTCAGTTGGTTAGGGTTGGGATAGGTCATTGGGGTAGTTACAGCCAGCTAGGGTTCGGTTAGAGGGGGCTAGGACAGGTGGCAGGTGACAAGGGGGCAATTAGGCAGTCTGGGACACCTGGCGCCCAGACATGAGGTGCAGTGGCACCTCACTTGCATCCCATGGGGTGGGTGCAGTTACAAGGCATAACCACCCCCTTCTTTGTGGAGCGGTTACTCCCTAGCCAGGCCTGCCTTTAAGGCATGGCCTTCTCCATTCAACAGTAGTTCAGAAACGAAGAGAGAGAGGCTGTGAGTGCTGAGAAAGAGAGAGAAAAAGAAAGTGGAGGAGTTGGCTGGACAACGCCATCTGCAGCCGCAGCTTGTAATCTGACGCCAACCGCAACATCCTTGACCCTGTGCATAGACACTAGCGCCGCAGAAGCCCTTGTTACATGGAGTGTCGCCGCCCTTTGCAGCAGCCTTACGTGGAGTTACCTGCAGCCATGAGTTAGCCCTATCAACGGATGCCGTGCAGACAACCAGAGCCGCAAGACGTCAGAATGAGTGCAGACCTACAACAACATAATAACGCCTGTCGGCACGCAATAGTGCGCCTCGTCCAGCAGTCGTCTTCCTTCCAGCGCTAGCACCCTAGCACCATCCTCAGTGCTAGCAACTGTCCCAGCAGTAGCCAGCCAAAGGCAACCTTCTTCCTGGCGCCAGCCAGAAACCTCCTTTCAGTGCCCGGTCCTATGCACCCATTAAGACCCCTTTGCCAAGCTTTGTTGCAGACAACTGAATCGTAAGGGGGTGCGTTAGGTTTTGTAAACCTCCCCTGTCTTGCTAGTTTGGCTGAACCGTTTTGGGAAAGCCTCGGTTGTACCTGTTTCAAGTTAAGCATTATGTTTCCAGAAGTGTTCTCATCCATTTGGCTAAGTTCATTGGCAGTGTCAAAGCGTGGAGATCAAGGAGCGTGTGGTCTTGCGCCTCAGCCATATCTGGTTAAGGTAGTAGCAGGGATAAGTGATTGAGCGTTTGACTAATAGAATCATCAGGCAATTCTAGTCATCACAAGGTGAATCAACTTAGCGAAAAATTCTAAGTTAAAATTCAACCTATGACAGTTTGGTATCAGAGCCAGGTTTGATTCCATGCGTGTTTGATAAAGAAAACGGATTGAAACACTCATTTGGAACAAAATCGAGCGACGACAGAAAAATCTGACAGGTGATTTCTGCAAATTTTCTAATTCGATTTTGGAGTGGTATACTTGGTTAGAACAACAAGCAAACTATTCTATAGTAGACGACATTCAGATCAAGAAAAGATCCTCAACAGTCAGTCGAACACTTCGACAAAAGAGGGACAAAAAACCAGATTTGTAAAATCTGCGTTTCTGCAAAAATCTGAGAAATTTTCCTCTGTTTTTGATCAAAACCGAGACTAACCTCTTGATTGTTCAGTGACAGTGATAGTAGCAAGATCAGGGAGACTTACCAGTAGAAGAGTGGCCGAAAAACCAAGTTCTGTCAAGTTGTAGAAAAACAAAATAGAAATTAAAAATTTGATTTTTGGCATTTTTTGTCAACAATTGTTGACAAGATAAACAGAGTCAGTTTCAACCAAAATTTGGTGTACTTGTTTTCTGTAATTCAGTCTACAGTCCTGTAATCTTGGATTTCATTTTTGGTGTATGTAGAAGTTTCTGGAAGAGTCTAAAGTCATATTAGAATCCACCTATGAAGTATGCAAAAATTTTTCTACTAAGTCTGTATTCGGTTGGGGTTCAATTGCTCTAGTTTTGTATTTATCTTGTAACTTAATTCTGTAATACAATATGGGAAAAACCAGATGATTAGCTGGGGATGAGGCAAGTCCGTCCCAACGGTTAGAGGAGAATGACATCATGACTATAGTATTGAAGAGATTGAAGGCGTTACAAGCCAGCCAAGATTTGATAAGAGCAACTCAAGACTTCATGAAGGCTAACAGAACCAGTTGGCCATACAGGTTGCTAGACTTCAGAAGCAACCCGACATTGAAGCCGAAGTCCCACTTCAGACTACGATTTCGCGAATAGGTTTGCGTAAAATGGCATGTACTCTTAACTTTGCCTCCTCGAAAGTGAAAATCCCCGAGCCGGCGCCCTCTAGCGGTGTTAGAGATAGGAAGACGTTGGAAAACTTCTTATGGGATTTACAATGGTACTTAGACGTATCCTAGGTAGCCGAAAACTGTAGAGCACTAGTGGCTACCCTCTTTTTGAGAGACGATACAAAGTTGTGGTGGCGTACGTTAGATTACGCAACCACCAGTACTAGTGCCCACCTCCCTCGACTTGGGAAGGTTTCCGCAGTGAACTTAAGAAGCAATTCACTCCTACGAATTGTGGCCATAGAGCCAGAAAGCTTATATCCAAACGCAAATGCACAGGTACTCTGCATGAGTATGTATAAAAATTTAGTTCATTACTTCTAGAAGTGAAGGGAATGACCGAAGAAGATAAGTTATTCTACTTCGAGCAGGGCTTGCAGCCTTGGGCCCAAGTGAAATTTAGGCACCGAAATCCCTTTACCGTCATTGAGGCGATCGCAGCTGTAGAGACCTTTGTGGATATCAGGTCTACTAAGACTGAAGGAAATTCCAGAAATCGAGTATGGGTAAAGGCAAATCTAAGAAGTGGAACAAAGAGAAAAAGAATAAGAGATCATATGGAAACTCAAAGAAGGGATCAAATGGAAATAAAGGCAAAAACATGCCTCCAAGAGATTCGAAGACTCAAGATACATGTTTTATTTATGAAAGTCCATATTTGATGAGGTTTTGTCCTAAAAAGGCAAAGATAGTCGCGATGATCACTGAGGAAGGAGAAGAGAACGCCGGTGCTAGCACCAGCGCCCAAGTAGCATCTTTTCAACTCTTAGGTACCGTATGTGTGCGGGAAGAGCCGCGTCGTAGTCTGGTTTTTGTAAAAATACACATAGGCACTGTCGTAGTGCGTGCCTTAGGAGACACTAACGCATCCCACTCGATCATTTCCACCTCTCTAGTCACACAGTGGGGTTTACGGCTATAGCAATCTGAGCAGCAATTAAAGACGGTTAACACTAGTGCTTCTAGAGTGGTTGGATTAGCTAGAGCTTGCCGCCTCAAAGTTGGATGTTGGAGCGATAGTTTGGATTTCATCGTCAGCACTATGGATGATTTTGGGTTAGTCCTAGGCTACGACTTCTTTCGAGAAGTGAGCATGATGGCTGCCCCACACCTCAGAGGTTTGGTGTGCGTGGATCCTACCCAACCTGGATTCACCTCAATGTGATATAGGTAAGGCTCCTGATCTTTTGACCTGCGGAGTGATTTACTTGTCCGCAATGCAGCTTAAGATAAGCCTTCATAAAGGCCACCCCACATTGTTAACTGTCTTAAGAGAAGATGAGATGAACTTTGGAGACTTTAGGATTCCACACGAGATTGAGTAGGTCTTGCTCAACTTCCAAGACATGATGCCGATAGATCTCTCGAAGACTTTTCCACCTAGGCGGTGCACAGACCATGAGATCGTGCTGGAATCGGGGGTGAAAGCACCATTCCGTGTCGCATATAGGATGAGTCCTCTAGAGCTGGAATAGCTCTAGAAATAGTTGGGGGAGCTCTTAGAAGTAGGGATGATACAATCTTCCAAGTCACCCTTTGCATCGCCAATACTATTTCAGAAGAAATCTGACAGTTCTCTACGGATGTGTGTAGACTATCGAGCATTAAACAAGATAACGGTGAAGGATCGCTACCCGATCCCACTAGTAGCCGACTTCTTTGATCGACTTGGCGGAGCTATATGGTTCACGAAGTTGGACCTACAATCTGGTTACTTGCAGGTGAGAATTGTACCTAAGGATGAGGCCAAGACGACCATGGTGACTCGATACGGAGCATATGAGTTCCTATTGATGCCTTTCAGGTTCACGAATGCTCCAGCGACATTATGTAGGTTGATGAATGAGGTATTGGTAGGGTACACCGACGAGTTTGTGGTTGTATATCTCGACGATAAAGTGATCTACAGTCGGACCTTGGATGAGCATGTCCGACACCTCACATTAGTCTTTGAGAGACTCAGGTTACACTCTCTTTATGTTAAAAGAGAAAAATGTGAGTTTGCTAGGAACACCATTACCTTTCTTGGGCATATTATCGGCGGAAGAGAGATTCGCATAGACCCCAAGAAAGTCCGTGCCATAGAAGGATGGGAAACTTCCAGGGATGTTTCTGAGTTACGGAGTTTCTTAGGGCTTGCGAACTACTATAGGAAGTTCATTAGAGACTTTTCGAAGATCACAGTGCCTTCAACTAAGCTACTAAAGAAGGAAAGAACTTGAGATTGAACACCTAAGTGTGTAGAGTCATTCGAGGCCCTCAAGGCCTTGATCTGTCAGGAACCAGTACTATATCTTTCAGATTTCAGCAAACCCTTCGAGGTACCTCGCACATGAGAAAGAATTGCTGGCAGTGGTTCATTGCTTACAGATCTGGAGCGTATCTCCTAGGATCCCATTTTACTATTCTTACAAATAACGTGACAAACACTTTCTTTAGAACCCAAAAAAAGCTAAACATGCGACAAGCACGTTGGCTCGAAACTCTTGAGGAGCATGATATTGACTAGATCTACAGGTCAGGCAAGGAGAATGCCGTGGTCGACGCCTTAAGACGAAAGAGGGTTGAGACATTGAATGCCATTACTCGTGTAAGAGGGGATTTGATTGATTAAGTAAGACAGGTAAAGGATCAGTATACTTCGTATGCACACATAGTTTCTCAAGTTCAGTCAGGTGTAACCGACAGATACGATATCAGAGATGACTTGGTTTGGATCAAGGACAGACGATTATTTATTCTTGGAACTGGAGATTTGAAAAAGACTTTCATGCGTAAAGTTCACGATGCGGAGTATGCCGAACATCAGGGCATTGAGCGTACGGTAGCTTTGTTAGCTCGCGGGTATTACTGGCCCTGCATGGTATGCGATGTAGTTGACTACATCTGAATGTGTCCTATTGCTCCAGCCTCTTCCTATCCCAAAGAGACCATGGAAACAGATTTCCATGGATTTTATATCAGGATCGCCTAGAGTAGACAACTTTGAGATAATTTTGGTGATTGTTGATCGGTTCTCGAAGTACGGTATTTTCATACCCACACCGCGTGAGTGTAGTGCAAAAGAGACAGCCAGTCTATTCTTTAGAAATATAGTTAAACATTTTGGCGTCTCGGAAGAGATTATGAACGATCGTGATGCTCGCTTCACTAGTCGGTTTTGGATTGAGCTATTTCGACTGATGGGAACACGTCTCCTATTCTCATAAGCTCAGCATCCACAAATCGACAGACAAACGGAATGACTCAAAGCGATGCTGGAGGAGTACTTGTGCCATTACGTATCTGCTAGCCAAAAGAATTTGGTGTCACTTCTGGAGGTAGCATAATACAGTTACAACTTCCATAGAAACTCATCTACCAAAAAGACTCATTTCGAGCTTACTTTGAGTTGACAACCGCTTGAACCCCTAGAGCTTGTATAAGGGAATGAGACTGATCATTGTCTCGCAGCCTTGCGAGAGGTTTGCGACAGGCAAACGATGTAAAAGGAAGCGAAAGCTTTGCTCGAGAGAGTTGGGCCCCGTATGATCAAGCAGGCCAATAAGCATCGGAGAGCAGTTGAGTTTAGTGTTGGAGACGACGTTTGGCTTCGGATACCGGACTATATCCGAAAGCAGGTATACAAAGGTAATCACATGAGCAGGAAGCCGAAGTACGATGGACCTTTCAAGGTGATACAAAGAGTAGGTGTTGTTGCCTATCAAGTGGAACTACCTGATCGTTTAAAGATTCATTCGGTCATTCATGTGTCACAACTGAAAAAGTACTTCGAAGACCTAGAGAGACTAGATCGTCGACCACCGTCGTTGGTCAGGCAAGATATACCAGCAGTCGAGGCCCTCATTGCCCACAGAGTCTAAGGAGCCGGACCTCGAAGACAGACACAGTATCTCGTTTGGTGGACAGGAGGAATGCTAATGACGATTCATGGGTGTCATGCACTCAATTATGGTAGTACGAGTAGATGTTGAGAGACTACCACACAGCCTCGGGGACGAGTCTGGATTTCGTTGGGGGAGAGTTGTCACAGACCTGAGTTCGTGGCACGTGCACCAATGCACACCCATAATCCGGAAGGCTTCACCATGTCCATATGTACATCTAGTATATGTAAATAGTCCTCTATAAGGGTCGAGTGTGTCTATAAGCCCGAGCCGAGTCAAGTGAGTCTAGGTCTAGGTCGAGTCAAGTGGGTCCTAGGTCTAGGTGTTTGGGTCCAGTTCAAGTCGGGTCCGGTCGACCCAAGGCTTGGTTAGGTCCAGCCAGGTCAAGTTTACCCGGGTCCTAGTCGGTTAGGGTTGGGACAGGTCATTGGGGTAGTTACAACTAGTTAGGGTTCGGTTAGAGGGGCTAGGACAGGTGGCGGGTGACAAGGGGGCAGTTAGGCCGCTTGGGACACTTGACGCCCAGGCGTGAGGTGCAGTGCCACCTCACCCGCATCCCATGGGGTGGGTGCGGTTACAAGGGATAACTGCCCCCTCCTTTATGCAGTGGTTACTCCCTGGTCGGGCCTGCCTTTAAGGCATGACCTTCTCCATTCAACAACAGTTCAGAAACAGAGAGAGAGACTGTGAGTGCTGAGAAAGAGAGAGAAGAAGAAAGTAGAGGAGTTGGCCGGACAATGCCATGTGCAGCTGCCGCTTGCAGTCTGACACCAACCGCAACATCCTTGACCCTGTGCGCAGATACTAGCGCCCAGAAGCCCCTGTGACATGGAGTGTCACCGCCTTGTGCAGTAGCCTTGCGTGGAGTTAACTACAGTCATGAGTCAGCCCTGTCAACGAACGCTGTGCAGACAACCAGAGCCGCAAGATGCCAGAACGCATGTAGACCCTGTAGCAGCATACTGACGCCTGTCGTCATGCAACAGTGCACCTCGTCTAAAACCATCTTCCTTCCAGCGCTAGCGCCCTAGCACCATCCTCAGTGCTAGCAACTGTCCCAGCAATAGCCAGCTGAAGGCGACCTTCTTCCTGGCGCCAGCCAGAAACCTCCTTTTAGTGCGTGACCCTATTCACCCATCCAGACCCCCTTGTCAAGCTTTGTTGCAGACAACTGAACCATAAGGGGGTGCATTAGGTTTCGTAAACCTCCTGTGTCTTATTAGTTAGGTTGAACCGTTTTGGGAAAGCCCCGGTTGTACCTGTTTCAAGTTAAACATTGTGTTTCTAGAAGTGTTCTCACCCGTTTGGCTAATTTCATTGGCAGCGTCAAAGCATGGAGATCAAGGAGCACGTGGTCCTACGCCCCAGCCACATCCGATTAAGGTAGTAGCAGGGGTAAGTGATTGAG